>MU670852.1:6214-22656 GCA_026770625.1 Nicotiana glauca
AATAAATAATAAAATCGGTTAATTAGCCTTTAAATAATAAATGAGACGAGCCTCGCCAAATAATACACAAATTGCGGGGCCCTCAATAGATGGTTATTTTAAATGCTTAGATTTCGGGACATGCTGTTTAGCTAATTTTACGGCCTTCTCAAAATAATAATGCGTTAGTAGCTTTAGGCGCGCATTTAATTATGTTATTTCCCTAAACTCGGGTGCACATTTATGTGACCCAAGTCCAAGTCCCAACGGAGTTGAAATATGTCAATAACCATGGGTACATTGATGTGACGTGATTTTAGATGTATTTTCACGACGTTGCAATTCCTATAAAATAATAAAATAATAATAATAATAAAAGCGGTTAAAAATTAAAATTTGCACATAAGTTAAAGCATGTTATAAATCAGATAATTATGCCAAATATGATAGTTGAGCGACCGTACTAGAACCATGGAACTCGGGAATGCCTAACACCTTCTCCCGGGTTAACGGAATTCCTTATCCGGATTTCTGGTTCGTAGACTGTAATATAGAGTCAATTTTTTCCTCGATTTGGGATTCAAACCGGTGACTTAGGACACCATAAATCTCCCAAGTGGCGACTCTAAATCTCTTAATAAACGAATCCTGTTTCGATTGTCCTTTAATTGGAAAAACTCCCTTTACCACGCCCTTCGCGGGGTGCGGTAGTGCCAAAAGGAGGTGTGACAACTGGTCAACTTGGTTCTAATTGGTTCCTTTCCAATTGACTTGTGAGTCGTCTGATTTGACCTAATAGAACTGTGGCTGGTGGATTTGCGCAATCTATTAAGCTGTATTTGCAAATCCTCAAACTCTTCTTGAAGTACTTCATTTTCAATTTCACATACTTCATGTTTGATTTTCCAGTCTTTAACCTCCCTAGTGAGTCTCTTAAGTTCATTCATTATTTTTTAAGACTTTTTCAGGGTTGAATCAAGGATATCCTGCAATTCCTTACATCTTTCACAGTTATAAGATCTTACCTCACTAGTTTCACCTCGTGCCATGAAACAGTTTTCATTTTCGTCATCTAAATCATCTTCATCTATCCTGCATCCTGAAGTTTTGTTCATTTCATTTTCCAGGATAGTCATGAAACAAATTCTTCATGGTCAGAGTCATCCTCATGGCTCCAGCTTTCAAAGGATTTGTTCTTGTTGAACCCTCTAGAGATCTTCCTTTTCAGTTCTGGGCATTCAGCTTGAATGTGTCCAAATTTTCTACATTCGTAGCATTTTCCATCATTCTTATCCTGTTTGTTGTATTGCCTGGATCATCTTGGTGGGAATCTTCCTTTATTTGTGTTTATGTATCTTCTCATCAGCCCATCCATATTTCTAGACATCATAGTAATCTCTTCTTGCATAACTCAGGATCATTAATGTCATTCTCAACCATTTCAATAGAGGGTTTGAATACAACTATTTTCATTTTCTCTTCTTGATTTGTCTTTTTTAGATGCGTCCTTTCAAAAGCAATGAGCTCTCCTCGTAGTTCATCATAGGATAATTTGTTCAGGTCTTGAAATTCCAGTGTGACTACTTTGGTCTGCCAAGTAGTTGGCAAACTCCTGAGAATTTTTCTGATTTGATCACCACTGGTGTAGGGCTTGCCAAACTCCTTCAGGTAGCTAATTATTTTGCTAAACTTGGCAAACATCTCTTCAATAGGTTCTCCTTCTTTCATTGAGAAGAGTTCGTAATCATGAACCAGCATATTGATATGTGTTTCCTTTACTTTGTTGGTTCCCTCATAGGTGACCTCAAGTTTGTCCCACATCTCTTTGGCTGTGTCACAACTTGATATTTTCTCGTATTCTTCACCACTTATAGCGTTATGAAGCAGATTTCTCGCCTTGTTTTTTACTTGTACCGATTCTAGTTTCTCCTTTAAGTATGAATCTATATCATCAGGGTCAGCAAGTAGTGGAGTGCTAGCTAGTAGGGGATAGTTTACCTTTTTGATGACTCTCCAGACCTTGACATCATAAGCTTTAGCAAAGATTTCCATTCGTACGTTCCATTGAGAAAAATGTTGCCCATTGAAGTATGGTGGTCTAACTTGTGAAGTTCCTTTATGAAAAACAGCTCCTATGATAACCTGATTTGCCATGATCTTTTCTTACACGTTGTTAAGTAAAAGTAAAATGTGAGCCAAGCTCTGATACCAATTGAAAGTACAGGGGGGGGGGTGAATTGTATATATTTAAAATCAATTTCTTATTAGTTGACTTATTAATTGAGTAGTCAACAAGATATAATAATTCAGTAGATACAGTAAGAGGAAGTAAATAGCAGAAAGTAATTGCAGGAATTAAAGACACCAGGATTTTATACTGGTTCGGATTAAATGTGAATCAAAGTATAGTCCCCTTGGGTTGCAAGGGAGTACTCTTTAGTAAATGTGTTTCTCTGATTACACTTCTAGTGAATTTGCACACAATTTCTCTAGCACTCGTTTTTGATACAATGCCTCACCACTGTTATGCTCTCTTTCTTTCTCGAACTTGTTACACAACAGATCTTAGCGAATTACAATGCTTGTTTGCAGTAGAATAAAGAGAGTGGTTTTGGTTCGATCAAAGTATAAAAGGCTAGGGTTTAAGATGGGGTATAAATACTTTGATGGATGATAGAGGCTTGACAACCCAAGAGATTTGATCTTTGGAAAAAATTGATTCTTTCAAAGAATAAGGTAGTGAACCGTTGCGTCTCCTTGATTTCCTTCCTTCAGCAAAGATACGAATGAAGACCGCTCCTTGATTAATGGATCTTCCAAACTTAGACGCGTACCAATATCCTTGTATCTTTCGATCTTCCGTGATGCTTCCCTTGATGCATGCCTTAACTTAAGGTTTGATTGATTCTCTTCAATTCAGCTAGTCGTTGCTCTTTCCTGATTGATTTATTGATTGGATTTCGTCCAGATTTGCGAGTCATTTCCTTAGTTGTCCAGATTGACTGATTGTATGGTAATCTTTGATAATTGATTTCTTCCCTTATTCATCATGATTTACTCCAGCAATCTTGAGGACTCTTCTTTACTTTTTGTAATTGATTTCCTACACATGTATATTATTTGCATCATTAAAACAGAATCTAGCAAACTAGTAATTAGCCATCTATAGATACCATTTGCTATATTACCGATTTTCGGTACCTTTTGTGTATATAAAATGTATTTGATGTATTTAAACTATTATATTCATGAATACAGTAGCAAAAATAGGCGTAAATCTGGGAAGTCCAGCTAATCAGTTGTTACATTCGAGTGTATTTGACTGTATTCATGGAGGGATTACAACTAGACAGATTAGTGTATTTAACTGTATTCGACTATATTCACGGCATGAAGTATGGGATTACACTGTTTTTAAAACAGAAAGTGAGTCAATTAACATAATAGACTCCTAATATAATTCAACAAACTCAATTATAACACACAAATTTTGTATTTTCAGTTATAAGAAGATTCTGAACCATAAAATACCCAAAAAGATAGCATTCTTCAGAGAAATTATATAATACATCTGAATACATAAAATATATTAATTAAAAAAATATATGAATACATTCATGGCATATAGCGAGACAGTGAATATAATAAAATATATATAATACAGCGGGATACATCGAAATACAATAAAAAAAAAATAGAAAATACAATGATATACATGGAATACAACAAGAAGCAGAGGCTTTTCCACCTTTCTTTTGCTTAACGGTGTAAAAACGTCTATTAAGTACGCGCAGAAAGAATTTATAGAGTGACATGTATGGATATCCAAAAAATTTGATTCTCAAAGAAGGAAATTACAGAATTTGGTGACGCATTTGAACTGAATTAAGGATTTAACAGGAAGTTATGAGAATATTTCAAAGATTATTTCTTCGGGAATTGATTGTTTTTTCATCGCAGAATTCATCTTCTTCTTCATTGTTTATTGTTGATGGCGCGGGGCTGGAGTGAAATCAGTGTCTTATGTAGGTCGGTATTCAACTGCTGAAGACATAACGTGGATGTCGGTGTTCGACTGAGAAATACTGGCGTTGAGAGAGAGATGGTGGCGAAAAATCTGAAAGAATGACAGAGAAAAATAATACAAAGAGTGTTTTATGGCTTAAGAGTAGGAGGTAACCATAAATAGATATTTGGCTATAAAAATCAAAAGGTATCTATAGAATATAATTTTTAAAAAAGATATTTATTTAAAATAAATAAGGAATTAACCTTTGCTATAGGAGGTAAAAATTCCTTTTATAATTTGCATTGCCGCTCTTATAGAATGATTTTCTACTCTATTTTGGGAGAAACTAAACCAAATATCTCGGACAACATTGAGGGGATTAAATTGCTTAAGGACACACAAGAAAATTACAGGATTGAAATATTTTGTATTCTATACATTGTGTTAATAAATGTGTTTGATTCTCTGGAATATTATATAGGAACATAGTTTCTTTCACAAGCTTAAAATTTAATTATATTTTTGTGTTCATTACGTGTGGGAGATTAAACTTTAGTAACTCTTACTCCCATTTTGGAGAATACAATTTTTGGATTTTTAGTCCTTTATTGAGATTAAGATTTTCTTGACTTTCTACTCATATTTGAGACTAAAATTTTATGATTATTTACTCAAATTCATGATTAAAATCCTTGGTGATTTTTTACTTGGTTGTTTGTATTTGATTTGAAGAGTAAAAGCTTCACCAATTTACTAAATTTATTTGTGTTAATTTTTACCAAATCTAACAGTAAGTGCTGAACAACAAAATAATTTTGTTGTGATAGCTACTGCTGTGATGGTTACTGAATTGTCAAGCCGTACATCGCCTTTACCAGTAGAAAGCCAAGAAAATTTTCGGCAACCGACTTCAGGCGGTAACAGTAGAAGTTGTTTTTTTATTTGACCACCCTCAGTTTGCAGAGACTTATCAAAAAGGATGTTTCAATCGTGGCAGAAGAAACTCCAGACAATGAGCGTTTTATGGTCAATGAGACTTGGAAGTATTCCTATTTCTTTTGCAAGAATTATATACTAGTTGTTTTGAGGATGACTTGTATATAATCTATAGTATCTTGGAAACTTCAACTGGGTTGTGGATGCTCTTGAAAAATAAATACATGACTAAATACGTCGAAATAAGAAAATTTGTGGCACCAATTTTTTTAATTCAAAATGGTTTGACAGCATATCTATCATGTTGATAGTTCAAGAGTTGCAAGTCATCATTCATAATATCTTTGCTGAATGTATAATTCAAATTAAAAAGTTACCACCTTTATGGAGAGACTTTAAGAATTACTTGAAATATAAGTGCAAGAAGATGACACTTGAAGATCTTATCATTCGTCTAAGGACCGAAGAGGACAACAAAGCTCCTGAAAAGAAAGTTCATGTGAGTTTAACAATAACTGAAAGAAGATATTATTGTAGAGACACCATAAATTAGCAAAAAAAGATTATCTATTTAAAACGAATTATTTGCTTTCTAGTCCAAAGAATTATCCATTTAAAAAAAAAAATTAAAAGGCAACACTCTTAACTGTAAAAAAAGTTAAACATAAGGCTAAGGACCGTCGTGCTCCAAAGAAGGAGAAGAAAAAGGATCAAGCCAACATTTTTGAAAAGAATAAGGAGATGTTGAACTTATGTGCTATATTGTCTGAATATAACTTGATGAGAAATTCGAAGAAATGATGGAATGATCCAGGAGCTACTTGTCATGTTTGTGCTAACAAATGATTATTTGCTTCTTATGCTTCCGCATGACCTAACAAGACTATCTTCGTGCGAAATTCTACTACTACAAAAATTTTAGGAGTTGGCAAGATGCCTTTGAAAATGACTTCGGGTAAAGTTGTGACCCTAAATAATGTTCTCTATGTCCTTGAAATTTGCAAGAACTTAATTTTTATCGTACTTCTTGTCAAGAATGAATACAAGGGCGTGTTTATTTTTGATCAAATTATAATAAATAAAAATGATATGTATGTAAGAAAATATTACCCAAGGAATATTTCAAGCTGAATATAATTGCTATTGAAATTACTAAAGTTGAAGCTTTTTTTTTTTACTTACTTGAGTCAAATAATTTATGGCATGCATTTTAGGCCATGTCAATTTTAAAACTATACGAAAAATAATTAACTCTAAAGTATTGCCTAAGTTTGAATACAATGAATCGAAATGTCAAATATGAATGGATTTCAAGCATGTTAAATCCTTATAAGTTAGTTGAAAGAAATTAAGAATTTTTTAGACTTACTTCATATAGATATTATGATATATTTTTATTAGCGATGTGAAACGACTCGGCCGACCGTTTTGAGTATTTTGCCCTTTTTTTATCCTCTATTTTATATTGTACTTATGTGACTTGCCGGAGCGATTGATTTTAGTTTCGGAGTGAAATGAGATACTTAGTCCCTAAGTTGGAGGCTTAAGTTGAAAGGGCTAACCGGAATTTTATTTTTATGTAGACAATTTTGGAATAGAGTTTTGATAGTTCGGATAACTCAGGATAGTGATTTTTGGACTTAGGAGCGTGTCCAGATATTGATTTGGAGGTCTGTAGGTCATTTTAGCTTGAATTGGCAAAAGTTAGAAAGTTGAAGGTTTGGAAGGTTGAGAAGTTTGACCGAAAGTTAGCTTTATTGATGTCGGGTCTGGATTTTAGTTTCGAAAATTGAAATAGGTCCATTGTATCAATTATGACTTGTGTGCAAAATTTGACGCCAATTGGAGTTGGTTTGGCATGTTTCGGCATCAGTTTTAGAACTTAAAAATTCATAAATTCATTAGGCATGAATCAATGTGCGATTCTTAGCTTTAGTGCTGTTTGATGTGATTTGAGGCTTGGAGCGAGTTCTTATCATATTTTAGGGCTTGTAGATATGTTCGGACTGGGTCCCGGAGGCCCTAGGCATTTCGGATTGAGTTCGCACCATTTGTTCTTGAAATGGGACTGCTGGTTTTTTTGTTTTGGTTTCCTTAGGGACTGATGGATTTTTACTTTGCATACATGAAGTCAGGGATGCGATCGCAAAGGTTGAAGAGTTTGTGATTCACGAACGCATGCATGTGACCATGTTCACATATAAGGAAGGAGAGATTGAGTTGAGGTACACGATGTTCTTCGCGTTCACGTGGCCTGGGACGTGATTGCGTAGCTTAGCAAGGTTGTTCTATTCATTCATGATTGAGTTCAGGCAATCCTGAAGGAGGTTCTATGAGCAAGGATAATTTGTTAGAAACAATCACGAGTGTGTTTCTGCAATTGCGAAAGGCAATAACTGGGCAGCATCATTTAATTTTCAAATCGAGGGTTTTGTTTTATTTTTCATCTTTTGAGCAAGAGACCTCGATTTTTGGTAATTTTTGAAGATATTTTAAAGGAGTTGATTGGGTTAAGTGATTTTAACTTTGATTTAGTTATTATAGATGAATCCATCATTGTTTTTACTATTTAAATAGTGTTTTGAGTTGGAAAAATTGGAGAAACTTATGAAAACTTCATAGACTATATTTTGAGGATTTGAAAGGTAATTTGAAGTCAGATTTGAATAATTTTAGCATGGTTGGACTCGTTATTAAATGAATATTCGGATTTTGTAAGTTTGGTCGGGTTCCGAGACACCCTGGGTTTGACTTTTAGAGTTGACTTTTTATTTTTCTTTAAAGATTGTAACTTTATTGTTTGAAATAGTTTTCATGGTTTATATTTATGATATAAAGTTATTTTTGCTAGATTTGAGCCCTTTGGAGTTGCATAATTACGGGAAAGGCTTACTAGTGATTGAGTTAGCGTATCTTGAGGTAAGTATCTTGCCTAACTTTGTATGGGAGAATTACCCCTTGGGATTGGTATTGTTTTATATTGATTGTGGTACATGAAGGCCGTGTACGCAAGGTGACGAGTGGGTACATGGGCTAAATATGGTAATTGACCAGTTAAAGTTATGTATATTCTTTCATGCCTTTAATTGAATTACCATAACATGTTATCTTCATCATCTTTAATATATCGTTACATGATTTACTTGACATTATAAATACTTGTCTCATCTCTTGCTTGTTATTGCCCTTACATGCTTAGTTAAAGTTACTGTTTTCTCATTGTCTTGTTAAATATTTAACCGTGAGTTACCTTACCTGAAGTTGTTATTTCTTGAAATATCTTATTTTTTATTTTGGTGTTGAAGTTGTGAAAGCCATGATCACATCAAGGAAAAGTTGTAAATTATCGGAATATCATTCCTGTTGAGTATTCACTTTTGGTTGCTGTTGTTGAGACTATTGTATATATTATGGATGAGCCATGGGTTATTTATTGTGGGAACATTGTTATTGTTGACTTCCTTGGGGAGTTACGGTATTGGGCACTTGAGGTGCGATTTGTGATATGTTGCGATATTGATATGCATGCGGTGGTATAAGGATAGAGGCTGATATGCATACGGTGAGATAAGTTGGGCTTGATACGCCTGTTGCTAGTTGGAAAACTATTTAAAGCTACACGGTGTGATAAGGTGGGCTAAAATATGGGTAGCTATTTCGAAAAAATAATTTTTAAAAATTAAATGTAAGGATCACACAGTGATATAAGAAAAGATTTTTATTGTGATTGTGAAATGAGATACGAGGCGGTGCCTCAGACATGATTCTTGTTGCTATCTTTCATTTACATTGCTTGTGTATTTTTTTTGCATAGTTTCCTTGGTATTTTTTTTATGTGTTTCCTCCCTTGATGCCTTTATTGCCTTAACTTTAGGTGTAGCTTATCTTGTTGTAATTCTTAATTGTTTCATTCCTTGTTTCTATTAATATATTGTACCATACATGTTCATCTTCTTTATTTATTCCGGTAGGTGTCTTGATCTAATCTCGTCACTACTCTATCGAGGTAAGACTTGATATTTACTGGGCTCCATTGTGGTATACTCATATTATGCTTCTGCACATATTTTTATGTAAATCTAGATACTTCATACCAACCTAGGAATCAATGGTTGAGCTTGGATCGGAAACTTCAAGGTATACCTGCCAGTGTTCGCAGGCCTCCAAGTCACCATCTCTTTTGGTTTCTATTGCTTTTTCATATTATAGGTATTGATGTGTTAGGGATGTTTCAGTATACTCATGTAGAGGTTATGACTCGGTCTCACAAGATTTTAGGTGTTATATTCAATTATATTGTGGAGGCCTTCTTATGATAGCTATTAGCTTAATTGGAAGTTTTATTATTTTTTCCGTTGATTCTTCATGTATATTATGCTTACCTAGTCTTAGAGACTAGGTGTCATCATGAAATCCTATGGAAGGAGATTGAGATCATGACAAGTTGGTATTAGAGCTCTAGATTCGTATGTGTTATCAGTCATAAGCAGGTTTAGTAGAGTATCGCTGATCGGTAAAGGATGTGTTTGTACATCTCTTTGAGAGGCTATGAAACTGTCAGGAAACTTCACTTCTTTGATTCCTTATCATGTGAATTTGTTAATTTCGAAATTTTGAATCTTTTTCTTTCTGTTTTCTCACAGATGGCGAGGATACGGACCGATGGATCCGACAATCATTCATTTGCGCCCCCTGCTAGAGATGCCAGAATCCGGGGTAGAGGCCAAGGAGGGGCACGTGGTGTAGCCAGAGCTCCTACCCCAGCTGCGATAGAAGAGCCACTAGTAGCTCCAATTGAGAGGTAGGCACCTGAGGCGTGTGTTTCCACCCCTGCACTTCAGAAGACCCTCACACAGTTCATGAGCATGTTTGGTACTCTAGCTTTCACTATCCACATCTCAAGGCTGGGGAAGGAGCTCATACTCTCGCGGCCCGTACCCTAGTTTAGCCTGAGGTTGGGGCAACAACTTTTGACGAGGAGCAACTTATACTTGAGAGGTACAAGAAGTACCACCCTCCTACTTTCAATGGCCTATCTATAGAGGATGCACATGGTTTTATGGAGAAATGCTGTCGTATTCTCTGCACCATGGGTATTATGGAGACTAGTGGAGTTACTTTTACTACATTCCAACTGTCAGAATCAATGTACCAGTGTTGGAGGGATTACGAGGAGGGTAGCCCAGCCGAGGCATCTTCACTCACATGGGCTCAGTTTTTAGAGATGGTCTTAAGAGAGCTTGTTCCGCATAGCCTTCACGACGCATGGCGCGGAGTTTGATCTACTGCGCCATGGTACTATGACCGTGTGAGAGTATGCTATCAGATTTGATAAGTTGTCTTAACATGCACCTATCTTGGTTTCCACAGTTAGAGAATGAGTTTGTCGATTTATCGAGGGGCTCAACTATGGTATTAGATTCAGCATGGCTATAGAGTTGGAGACAGATAGCCCATATAAGAAAGTAGTAGAGTCGCATGGATATTAGAAGGTATGCAGGGCCGAGAGAGAAAGGACAAGGAGGCCAAGAGGCCTCAAGATTTTTCCGGATATAGTGGTGCCCGTGCCTCAATTGCTGCCCATCATGGTAGAGGCTATGTGAGTCGTCCATCTTATTCAGCACTTCCATCTTCCAGTGGAACTCTGGCTACTTCCAGGTCTAAGGTTGCCCATTATGCACCATCACTGTCTAGTGCACCTTCTGCATGGGGTACTTTCAGAGGTTAGTTCAGCAGACCACGCCCAAGCTATTTTTAACATCCACATTCCTCGAGAGCTTGTTTTGAGTGTGGTGATACTCGTCACATGGTGAGGGACTGCCCTAGACTCCGGAAGGGTGCACCTTCAATGACTACTCAAGCTCTACGTATTTTACAGGGTCCCCAGACATCTTAGGCCGTGGTTACCACTCCAGTTCCTGCTCTACCTGCACAACCAGCTAGGAGCAGAGGTCAGGTGGGTAGGGGTAATCCTAGAGGGGGAGGCTAGGTCAGATGTTATGCTTTTTCAGGTATGACAGAGGCGGTTTTATCAGATGCAGTTATCACAGGTATTGTTTTAGTTTGTCATAGAGATTGATCAGTCTTATTTTATCTGGGCTCCACTTATACATATGTATCATTTTACGTTGCTCTGTATTCAAGTATATCTTATGATTCTTGAGTTCTGCTATTTATATGTCCACGCCTATGGGAGATTCTATTATTATTGACCATGTGTATTGGTCGTGTTTAGTTAACATTGGTGGTTTTGCGACCACAGTTAATCTGTTGTTGCTCAATATGGTAGACTTTGATGTTATCTTGGGTATGGACTTGTTGTCAGCTTATCATGCTATTCTTGGTTGTCATTCCAAGACTATGACATTAGCTATGCCACGTTTAGCGCGATTGGAATGGAGGGGTACTTTGGATTATGTTCCTAGTAGGGTGGTGTCTTTCCTTAAGGCACATTGGATGGTTGAGAAGGGGTGTGATGTATACCTAGCCTTTGTGAGAGATGTAAATGTTGATACTTATATGATTGAGTCAGTTACAGTAGTGAGGGACTATTCAGATATATTTATGGTAGAACTTTCGGGCATGCTGCCCGATAGGGATATTGATCTTGGTATTGAATTATTGCAGGAAACTCAAACCATTTCTATTCCACCATATCATATGTCCCCAGTGGAGTTAAAAGAGCATTTGCAAGAGTTGCTTGACAAGGGTTTCATTCGACCTAGTGTGTCACCTTGGTGCGCTTTGGTTTTATTTGTGAAGTGGAAGGATGGTTCTATGCGCATGTGTATTGGCTATCGACAGTTGAACAAGGTTACAGTAAAGAATATGTATCCATTGCTGCACATTAATGACTTGTGATGATATTTGGGCTGACCAACGCTCCAGCAGCACTCATGAACCTGATGAATAGTGTATTCCAGCCCTATGTTGATTCATTCATCATTGTATTTATTTACAGCATCTTGGTGTACTCTTGCAACCTGGAGGATCATGAGATGCATTTGAGGATTGTGTTCCAGACCTTGAGAGATAAGAAGTTGTATGCAAAAATTTTAATGTGTGAATTCTGCTTGATTCGGTGGCGTTTTTGGGTCATGTGGTTTCCTCCCTTGATTTTTTTTTGATTTTTACCGGATGTCCGAGTCTCTTCGAGCCTCGACTAATCCCGGGGGTGCACAGGCCCTCGGCAAGGAGTTTCCCGCAAGTGCACTACGGTTAATTCAGGTTTTACCCAATCCGATGGCCCTTAGAAATTTCTTTATTGACTTAACATTTGGTGTAGCTTATCTTATTGTAGTTCTTCATTGTTTCATTCCTTGTTTCCATTATTATATTGTACTATTCATGTTCAACTTCTTTATTTATTCAAGTAGGTGTCTTGACCTGAGCTCGTCACTACTCTATCGAGGTTAGGCTTGATACTTATGGGTACCGTATGGTGTTCGTATACTACGCTTCTACACATCTTTTTGTGCAGATCTAGGTATTTTATATCAGCCTAGGTATCCGTGAGTTGAGCTTGGATCGGAGACTTCAAGGTATACCTGCCGGCATTCGTAGGCCTCGTACTCACTCTCTATCTTAGTTTCTATTGCTCATTCCTATTAATATGTATTGATGCATTAGGGATGTTTCAGTATACTCGTGTAAAGCTTATGACTCGATCTCACCAGATTTTTGGTGTTATATCAGTTTTATTGTGGAGTCCTTCTTATGATAGTTGTTGGCTTAATTGGAAGTTTTATTATTAAATATGTTGATTCTTCATGTATATTAGACTTACCTAGTATTAGAGACTAGGTGTCATCACGACATCCTACATAGAGAGATTGGGCCATGACACGATATCATAATCTAAAATTCCAACCAATCAAGGTCGTGATGGCGCCTAACACTACTTGCTAGACAAGCCAACACACAATAGAAAAAATACAAAAGAATTTCAATTAACGACTAACAACAAGCTAATAAGGAAATGTAATAGCAACTCATAAGTATACATGAGCTAATAGAGTTTACTAAATACACGGTCTTCAAAGAAATACAATAATATCTGGAAAGTTAAAATAGTACAACAAACAAGGAAAGATGACTCTAAGGCCTACGAACAAAGTGCATCTCTATCTCGAGTCGTCTATATGGTATACGCTAAGCATCTTTTGGGACTCCGCTAGTACCAATGTTCGAATCTGCACAAGAAGTGCAGAAGTGTAGATGAGTGCAACTGACCTTATTTACTCTATAAGTGTCGAGCCTAACCCCGGAGAGATAGTGACGAGGCTAAGACAAGATACCTACAAATAAACTTGTGCATTTACATATATCAAAAAATAATGAGATAACAAGTAAAGTATCAAATACATTGACAAAATATCAACATGCGTGAGAAATAAAAATTATGTTAGTAAAGGAACATAAAACAAAAAAGTAAAGGAAGGTGTTACTGAGTAAACCACAACTCACGCTTTTACAAAAACTCAAAACAACCTTTCAAACATAAATTATGAAACCAAAAGTCAAGTCCACAATCCGAAGTAAGGAACAATGAAATCAACAATGGCATGGAATCATCATTCGTGCTTTTACTTTCATCATCGCATCATAATATAATAACAAGTACAGAAATACCCTTCGTGCATATCCTCACTTTCACTCACATATGGAAACACCCTTCGTTCAATTATGTCAATATATGAATAAAGCACGAAAACACCTTTCATGCACACCCACTCCACCTTACAAGCACAACAATACCCTTCTTTCATTCCACTGTTCCTCACCAAGCATCATAATACAATACCAAGCAAGGTGAGAAGCATATTCAACATCACTAGTAATACTTTAACATAACTTGTCATATGATTATATACCAATAATTTTGCACCAACAACTAAATCAACAATTCAATGATCTCAACACAAAATATTTCAATAATCTCAACATACAAAATAACCTAAATACGAGAAATCGAAGAGTTTCAAAATCTATTTAAAGCATGGAAGACATAATATACCAAGTAACATGGTACAAATAAAGTTAACCCTACCTACATGCTTATCCCACGGTCAACGCATATACACTAGACACCTTGCATATTGTCACGACCCAGAATCCAAACCTCGGGGGTTATGATAGAGCCAAACATCTACTTGCTAGGCAAGCCGATGTGGAAATTTTTTTAACTGATTATAACAATTCTTAACAAGATACTAACAATGATAACAGTATAAGTCCGAACTAGAATAAAATAATACCTAACAACAAAGTCTAAATATAACCTAGAACCTGGAGTCACGAGTACATTAACATCTATAACACTATAGATAATAGTCTGAATAAAATAGAACTGTTGAATCAAAATAAACAGTAATAGTGACATAAAAGTGAAAGAGACTTCAGGGCTACAAACGTCGTGATGCTATATCTCAAGTATCCGTCAGTGACTGAATCCGAGCAAAAGCTATTGAATGCTGCTAGGACCAACTCCGACTCCATGCACTTCGTGAGTGCCCAGTCTAATCTCGACAAAGTAGTAACGAGGCTAAAGCGGGCCACTTACAATAAGCTGTACGCAATAATAATAATAATAATAAAGACAGGAAAGGAAAGACAAGAAATGAAAGTAAAGAAATTAACTTATGAAAATGAGTTGAAACCTTACTATCAGAGAGCCAAGTATAACAAGTCATGTAATCTCATATTGAAATGCTGAAGCCAACACAACAATAACAAGTATAACACACACAATCTGTTATGGCGCACAACCCGATCCCACCGTAATATCCTTTATCAATATCAAGTACTACGTATACAATCTGTTGCAGCGCGCAACCCGATCCACCATATAAAGATTTATCAACATCAAGTATCCGTCCTTATTCCACCATTTCAATTCGTTATCTTTCAATTTCCATTGCAGCGTGCAACCCGATCCCTAAATAATTTCAATTAATATAAATAAACCAATAACTCAATTTACAAGAATTTATACATCAAAAGAGTAAAAATACAAGGAAATAAAGGACCACATAATAATCAACGAATCTTTAAAATTTGAAGGTTCTACTTTACAAAATTATCGGTGTCTAACCAACTCAATGACCCACGCAAATGAAGCTACTTATTAGAATGCAATAAATATTACAAAATTAATAGGACATGTAAATCATGTGACAATCAAGGTGTGCAAATTAAACAATTAAGGGAAGTAGCAAATAAGCACGGAGTCATAGAAGGGATGAATAACTTAGTACAAGAATAATTAAATGAACAATAACAATTATTGCATAGAAAGTAAACTAAAGCATGTAACAATTAAGGCATGGAATAAGAAAATTCATAAAATAATGAGAAACATGGAAACAAATATCTTGACGGCGTGTATACACTCGTCGATTCCGGTAGAATTTTGGAAGTGTGTAGGGAGAGCAGGTGTGGAGTGGTTGACTGGGTTTTTTAATGTTATTTTTAAGGCGAAGAGGATGCCGGATGAGTGGAGGTGGAGTACGGTGGTTCCATTGTATAAGAACAAAGGTGATATCCAGAGTTGTAACAATTATAGGGGTATCAAATTATTGAGTCATACCATGAAAGTATGGGAGAGGGTGGTTGAAGCAAGAGTGAGGATGACAATGTCTGTATTCGACAATCAGTTCGGGTTCATGCCGGGTCGTTCCACCACAGAAGCTATACACCTTGTTAGGAAGTTGATGGAACTGTACAGAGAGAGAAAGAAGGATTTGCACATGGTGTTTATTGACCTAGAGAAAGCATATGACAAGGTTCCTAGAGAAGTTCTCTGGAGATGCTTGGAGGCAAAAGGTATGCCGGTGCCCTATGTTATGGCAATTAAGGACATGTATGATGGGGCTAAGACTCGGGTTAGGACAGTAGCAGGGGACTCTGAGCCTTTTACAATTGAAATGGGATTACACCAAGGCTCTGCGCTCAGTCCATTCTTATTCTCCCTGGTGATGGATGCGATATCAGACCATATTCTAGGGGAGGTGCCATGGTGCATGCTATTCGCCGATGACATAGTTCTGATTGATGAGTCACGAGCCGGTGTTAACGAGAGATTGGAAGTCTGGAGACAGACTCTTGAGTCGAAGGGCTTCAAGCTAAGCAGGATGAAGACGGAATATCTCGAGTGTAAGTTCACGCTGGGCCGGGGGAAGTGGATGTGGTTGTGAGGCTTGAGTCACAGATTATCCCAAATAGAAGCAGCTTCAAGTATCTTGGGTCGGTTATCCACGGGGGAGGGGAAATTGATGATGATTTCACACACCGTATTGGTGTAGGATGGATGAAGTGGAGGTTAGCATCTGGAGTCTTATGTGACAAGAGAGTGCCAGCGATACTCAAAGGTAAGTTCTATAAATCGGTGGTTAGACTGGCCATGATGTATGGGGCTGAGTGTTGGCCTGTTAAGAACTCACATATCCAAATGATAAAAATAGCTGAAATGAGGATGTTGAGGTGGATGTGTGGGCACACTAGAAAGGATAAGATTAGG
>MU670852.1:24097-70063 GCA_026770625.1 Nicotiana glauca
GGTTGTAGGCTAGGAGGTAGTGGACTAGTTCGGTGGGTTTTTGTCTAAGATAGCTAGGGGCAATGTCGAGTTTCACTATATTTTATTCTCAATGCAGGATCCATTTACAAACCATCGTTTTTGCTTTGAACTATTATTATTATTATTATTATTATTATTATTTTCCCTTTCCTACTTTCTATATTCCTTTTACCATATGATTTCCGCGGTGACTCTAATACTCTCTTTATTATCTTGAGCCGAGGGTCTTTCGGAAACAGCCTCTCTACCCCCTTGGGGTAGGGGTAAGGTCTGCGTGCACACTACCCTCCCCAGACACCACTTGTGGGATTCTACTGGGTTGTTGTTGTTGTTGTTGTTGTTGTTGTTGTTGTGTATACACTCGTCATCTCTCATATACGCCATTTTCTCAAATAATCCACACAACATATAGTTCAGAAATTCTCAATTCTCTCAAGTCAAGGTTAGATCCAACACTTATCTCACTCCGTGAATCAAAGCAATCAACTACCACGGTCTTGACTTTTGAACAACTCTCCAAGCCAAACAAATCTAGCAAATATAGTTCAAATAATTCAAAATAGGCTTTAGAAACTACCCACAACTTAAAAGGATTCAATCTTTAATAATTTTGAAAAAGTAAGCAAAAGTCAACCCAGGTCCATTTGATCAAAACTCGAGATTGACCAAAACCCAGTTACACATTCAATCCTTATCCTGGTTATGTGATTAGTTTCAAATCTGACCTCAATTTGAGGTCTAAATCTTAATTTCTACCTAAATCCCAAATTTCAACCATGTAAAAGCATAGATTAAATGTTTTCATCAATGTGTGTTTATGGAAATGGAAGAAAACAAGTTAAAATCTACTAACCTATGATATTGGGATGAACAAACCGCAATAAAATTTCCTCTCGGCCGAGCTGAAACTTGAAAATGGTAAGAAATGGGTTAAATACCGACTTTTAGAAGTTTTTAAGATTGGCGTCAGGTCTACTTCGTGTTAGCAAAAAACCTAACACGATCGCGAAGTACAACAGCCCATTGGCTTCTCGTTCGCTAGAATCTATACGCTTTGGTGGTCGCCTCTCCCCCTGGCCTTCGTGTTTGCGTAGAATATCAAATAGACCCCCCTCCCAAACCTATTAACCTATTGTATTCGAGTGGTTTTGGTCACGTGCATGATGGTTAATCCCACCACTGCTTCACATTTGTGACCTCATCCTCGCTTTCACGTAGAAGGAATCCGCCCCTAGCCCAACTTCCCCTTCGCAATCATGAAGTTATCACACCAGACACAAGGAAACCCTTAAACCAGCAATCTCTTATGTCCAAAAATGGCCCGGAGCCCTTTGGGCTCCAAACCAAACACGCAAACAAGTGTAATAACATCATAAGAACTCGCTCGCGAGATCAAAATACCAAAATAACACCTATATCTACGAATCAGACATCAAAATGTATGAAATTTTCAAAGAAACTTAAGAACTTTATATTCACAATCGAGCGTCCAAATCATACCAAATCAATTTCGTTTTCACCAAATTTTGCAAACATGTTGTAAATGTAAAATTAACCTATACCAAGATCCGAAACAAAAATCTAAACCCGTAACAAAAAAGACAACCTTTGGTCAAACTTGGGAATTCTTTAAACCTTCAAATTACTAGTTTCCAAGAAATCACATGAAATCAAGTTAGGACTTCCGAAATCAATATAGGCATATGCCAAGTCCAAAATCACAATACACACCTGGATTGTCAAAATATCGATTCGGGTCCGTTCACATAAAATATTGATTGCAGTCAAGTCAAATCATTTTAAGGCTAAAATTCAAAAAAAAATTTCAATTTTCACACAAAAAATTTCCCAGAAAAAGACATGGGCTATGTAAGAAAATCGAGAAACACTAAACGGAGCTAATCAAGGTCTCAAAATGCAAAAATAAAGGCTAAAACTTAAAAAAGATCTTTGGGTTATCATATTCTCCACCTCTAAAACAAATGTTTGTCCTTGAACGTACATAGAAAGGTACCTGGACTGGTGAAAAGATGGGGGTATCTACTCCGCATATCGTACTCAGACTCCCACGTGGCTATCTCGATCAGCTGACCTCTCCATTGCACTCTAACAAAAGGATAACTCTTGGACCTCAAATTTTGAACCTATCGTGCTAGAATGGCCACCGGCTCCATCGTAAGTCAAATCCTTATCCAATGGGATTAAGCTAAAATCTAATACATGGGACAGATCACCGTGATACTGCCAGAGCATGGAGACATGGAATGTTGGGTGAACTACTAATGTAAGGCCTCATAAAATTTCACTAAGTAATATAGGATTTCGTGGTGCTAGGTAGGCTAATTATAATATTTTACGTTCTATTAATAAGATGGATATCAATAGAATATGATAATAAGTGTATAAGTCATATAATAAGTAATGTTGGATCTAAGGAGAAGCCTAAGTCTAAGTCAAGTTGGAAAATTACATAATAGGCTAAAATTCCAAATGAGTTGCCAAAGTATACATTTTTTACTAGTATATCTAAATATATATAAAGTATAATATGATAAAAAATATATCAAATGAAATATCTTTGAGTCTAGTTTCTAACGGTTCAAACTGTTTGTCATTTGGACTTTCCTACAAAGAGTTATGATCCAATTACCAAAGGCTAGCATAGTGCAATTCTGCGGTCATTATGCGACCACATAAGTGGTTATCCGACCGCAAAATGGTTGCAAACCTGTCCACTAAAGCCCAGTTCTGGGAACCAATTTTTTGATCCATTATGCGACCCACATACCTGTTCTGCGGTCCATTCTGCGACCGTAGACCCGATTTCGAAGGCTTCTTTTTCCTATTTTTATAACCCGACCACATTTTGATAAATAGGTTTTGGATGGGCTACTTTCTAGTGAATCTAGAGAGAGGTGAGAGCATTTTAGATAAGTAATGAGGAAGCTAACATTCTAATCATTCAATCTTGCATAAATTCTCAAAAATCAAGGAAGCTAATCTCTAGCTCAATATCGTTCTGGGTAAGTCCTACTTCTAAGATTTCATATAAGAGGTTATGAGTTCAAATACATATTGTGGGGTTGGAAATAGGCCATGCATGTGATGCTAAGTTGTTGTATGAGGGGATTAATAAACCATTATGGTCATTTCTAGTTGAAATTTGTTGAAGGAGGAAGGGATTAAAATTTTAGATCCTTGTAGTCTATTTTCATGATAAGTGTTTGACAAAATTCCTAAGAGAGTTACACCATGGAAATCTTTCTAATTATTAATCAATTTTTTCCATCTTCCTATGGATATTATTGGTGTGTTGTAATAACTTAAGGAAAACTCAAACAAGTTATGTTGGCTAAACTTTCTATCTTGGAATTGAATTCTATAATGCTTCCATAAGTTTGAGTATGATTGGCTCAAAATCCCTAATTTCTATTTTCCAGGTTATCATCTATAAACTTATAAACTTGATTATTCCGAATGAGCCTTATATCGAAAGACAGATGTTTAAAGTATGGTTTACTTATTAAAATGGTACAGCTATGAGTTGTATTTTAAATGAAAACTAGTATACCAATTGGGTGAGGAAAACTTGATATGCTTAGTACTCCTAATTGCTCTTATGTGTACCAAATGTCTTGATCGAGTGTGTCTAGTTGTTGATAATCTATAAAGATGTTTGAAAATGAATTAAAAGAATTGGGAAAATAGAATGTGGATAACATGCCGAGAACTTAAGTAATGACTGTGGTTAGTGATGCGAATGAAATGAGAAAATGCGAAATAGATTATGAAATGAGCCTCGACTCAACTGTTTTAAAATGATTTCTAAAAGTAGAATTTTCCTAAAAGCTCTATTGAGGTATGTATGAATAAACCCCCCTCTTATTAGAAATTGAACCCCCATGGTGTCTATACAATTGATGTATGTCCCAACCTTGATTGATGTAGAAGATAATATTCCCAACTTGCTTGTGTTGTAATAATCTATGCGCAACAATGTATTTGAATGATCCCATAAAGCTATCGTCACTTTAGGATGTGTTAAAGATATGGAGAGTGTGTTAAATTTCCAAAGTATGTGAAAGCCTCTATATGTCCATGATTCATAAATTCTTCCCTGTGTGTGTACATAATATCTTCAATTGAAAGACTTATTTGATGAAATTCATAATAATGTAAAATATGGGAAAAGAACTCGAATTATGAAATGCGGCCAAGTGCCAAGTGTGATATAAGAATTATGGCCACTAGTGCCGAAGAAATTGAAATATGAGAGGGAAATATGGAATAAGTTGATTGATGGAAAAATGGAAATGTCTTGAGTGAGACTGCCTAGCCGATCGGGCTGTGATCGGACGCCATGCTATACACATGGTGGTATTGTGCTGGAAATTGAGACTGAAATTGAAACATGAATTGAGATTGTAGAGAATGTCTCCAATGAGATGACCTAGCCGATCGGGTCATGATCGGACTCTGTGCCAAGAGTACAGTCGCCTTGTGAATAGTGGCATTGTGAATAGTGGTTTTGTGGACAGTGGTATCGTGAACTGTGGTATTATCAGTACTAAAGACCTCCCAACTAAAAATATGTATTACTTTTGTATTTTGAAAACTATTGTGTTTCAGTTGGGCATTTGGATATTATTGATTGTGACTTGTTGTTTCTATGAATTTGCTTTTCTTATATGGTCATTCTATTTTGAAAGAGGACTTTTAGCTATGCATACTAGTACTATTCGACAGTACTAACGTCCCTTTTATCGGAGGCGCTACATTTTTAAATGGATGTAGGTGATTGCATTGCAGACAGTGTTGGTCGCAGCTAGTGGTGCATCCTCTTTTTAGTCGACTTGGTGAGCCCCACTTCATTTCGAGGTCCTGTATCATTTCTTTATCATGGACTTTATATTTTAAGATATATCCAGAGCCTTGTTGCCGACATTTCTATATTACTCTTTGATTGTATTTAGAGGCTCCATAGACAGGTCGTGGGTGGTGGGGAAATTGAATTAGAAATATTGGTATTTGGCAAACATGTTTTTTATCATATATAAATAAAACTTGTAATATTTTGGAAATTATTAATGAAGTTGCTAATGGAAATAAAATAGAAGTTTTTAATAAAATATTTTCAGAATTTGATTAATGGATTACATCTCCTCTTTATTCAAAGATGAATTTGGGTAGAATGAAATCTAACAGGCTTACTTAGTCAGATTTACTCGGTTGAGCACCGGTCGAGCTCCTCAGTTTTGGAGCGTGACAACTGATGAGCTAGGTGGAAGTGCATGCTTGTAGGTCACCTATAATATCTGAATGGTGCGCTTGGATTATCTGCCAGTCTGGGGTTGATATGTTGTACTCAACTCAAGATGTGTGCCTAACTCACATTGTACGGCCCTTCAGAAGAGAGATGTGAACTGCGTACCCTGATAAAAAATGATGGATACCGGCATACCATGAAGACAAATGATCTCACAGATACTGATCTCAGCCAACTGCTATGAAGAATAGGTAATTTCTACTGGAATAAAATGTGCTGACTTGGTAAATCTATCCATAATAACCCATAATGCATCAAATTTCTTTGTAGTCCATGGGATCCCAATAACAAAATCCATGGTAATATGCTCCCATTTTCACTCGGAAATCTCAAGCCTATGAAGGAAATAGCCAGGTCTCTGATGCTCATGCTTTACCAGATGGCAATTCAAATACCGAGCCACATATGCAACTATATCCTTCTTCATTTTTCCCCACCAATAATGTTACCTCAAATACTGATACGTCTTGGCAGTACCCGAATGAATGGAATATCGTGAACTGTGGGCCTCTTCATGAATCAACTCACAAAGCTTATCCATATTGGGAAAACAAATTCGACCCTGCATCTGCTACACGGCACCATCTCCAATAGTAACCTACTTGGCATCACTGTGTTGTATCGTGTCCTAAAGGGCAAGAAAATAGGGTGTCGTCATACTGACACTGTCTGATGCGCTCATACAAAGAAGACCAAGAGACCGTGAAAGATAGAACCCGAATAGGCTCTAAAGTATCTAACCTCATGAACTAATTGGCCAACGCCTGAAACTCTCCTACTAGTGGTCTCTCACAAACTAGAATATAAGAAAGGCTACTCATACTCACAACCTTTCTACTAAATGCATCGGCAACCATATTGTCCTTCTAGGAATGGTACAAAATGGTGATATCATAGTCTTTCAACGGTTCTAACCACCTCCGTTGCCTCAAGTTGTGATCATTTGCTTGAACAAATAGTATAGACTCTAATTATCCAAGAATACCTCATCGACATGCTGACGGGTGCAAAACACACACTTAAATATGCTCGCTAGTAGAATATAGTAATATATAATATTATATCCACATGGATTGGAGTTAAACACTATTATCGTAGTTTATAGCTAGATTGTTATCCAAGATGATCAAAAATTGAGTGTTTTATGATTAAGTCTAAAATTAACTAAGATTCTAAACTATTGACTAGTGACAATCTATTTAAGTAATGAGCAAAGAACGTTATCAATTGGGAAAAGATATGGATTTGATAGGATATATGCATGATAACTGTTGGGATCTAACTCTTGGTAATTCACGTCTAGTATTCAAGTAAGTTTCTATAATTCACTTGATTATCAGTTCAAATATTTAGTAGAAACTCCTCTCTTGATTAAGTCTCAACCTCACAAGAATGAACCAATTTAAGCTTTGTGAAGACATGAAAGAATTCGTAGTTGATTGGTCTTTAGAAGAACCTCTCTCGATTATCCTCCTAACTAGATATAATAAAAAAACCAACTAGCCTCTTTCGATTAATAAGAAGAATTAATGAATTCAACTAGTAAATTAGAATGAAAAAATATCACAAGTTATGCCTATCTCGATTACATGAACACGTGAATATAGATGTGACGATTAAAACATCCAAAAAGATTCAATACATAAAACTAGAGTTAATATCCATAAATAAATATCAATACACCAAATCCATTAAACCAAAAAGAGAACTAATTTTTCACAAATATGCTTAAGTTAAAGGGAAACATAAAATGATCCAAACTCTTGTCTTGAGTGAGGATTGAATGATGAAATCCTTGTAATTTTCTTATCCACATCCTCCTTAGCTTCCTTAGGTCTAAGATGTGTCAAAAGTTTCGAAAATAATGTTTTTACATATATTTATACCAACTAGGGTCGGGCCCAAACGAAACCACCTTCTTTTAGCCGAAATAGGATTATGATTCTATAAAAAAATGCATAGGCGCGCCGCAAAGGGCAACGCGCCATGTAGGGTGCTTGTGGGACTTATCAGAGAGTGTGTAATTTGTCAAGGCAGCAAAAATGGACAGCTGCTGTGCCCCATGCGCCGCGGCTGTTGAAGATTCTCAGAGTTAAACTTTTTCTTGACTTTTTGTTATCCAGATGTGGTTCTTGACTCCCGAACGCGATCCCAGCATAATCCCTTGGGCTTTTACTCATACTTCAAAGCTCCAAATAGTTCGAATTAGCTTCGTAACATTTACATCACTTGAAATCACTCCTACAAGGTATAATTCACACAATTAGTGCAAAATACTAATGACAAAAGCTCAAACTCAATTAAAGTGTAGTAAATTAGAGTGCAACAAATGACTAATCACGTAATTATATCCGACCATCAATACCCTACACTTAAACCATTTTTCGTCATTGAGCAATCATACCACACTTTATGAAGACACAACCTTTTTAAACTACTCTCTTATTTTTTTTACACCAAGAATATTTAAAATAGATTAAGCACAATAGTGTAATCCTTGCCTCAAGATTTTACTCACAATCAGCACGCATTTTTCACAACTCGCTCACTTACTCTAACATGGAAGTCAATGACATTATGTTTCCTCTAGGAAACAAGTGTCCTCACACAACAATAGAGAGTAGTTCCACACAAAATAAAATTTAAGAACAACTAGGAACTCAAGATATAAAGAATTCACTTACTCTTAGAAACAACATTCATATGGCATAAAAGATGCACCATAGGCTTGCCCGTAGTGTATTACCCTACTATTTGAGCTCATTCAGTCAAGGATTAAGTATGAATTTAATTGGTTGTAATGTAATTTGCGGGACGGGTAGGATACGTTTAGATATAAGAGTGACTATACCTCCCTAAGCACTTTAATACATACAATTAACATTCAAAACGCCACACATATATCTAACCATGACTACACCTTCACATCTCAATATACATTAACTCCATACTTCTTTAAGCACAATTACATTGAGAGTCACCAATTATCAATGAATATTTTTCACAACATAACAACTATTTTTTGTTTCTTTTTCAATTCGAGTGGCTCTTAATTTTTCAAAATAGTGCATATTTCTCCTTATCTCAATAGTTCCACTCAAAAGCTAAACCAATAGCCCACACTTCAATTTTAACAAAGCTCATAACTGATTCAGTGCTCATAAGAGGTGAAAAAGTTCAAATAGATGGTCAATTATAACAAATGAGTTAGGCTTGTAATGTGGTTGCCAAAGAAATGAGAATACATGATCGAAGGGGTTAACTAATATACATAACAATTAGGTGAGTAAAATCCTATAACTGGCTAAACGAAAAAATGCCTATATTACTTCCAAGACTAAATAAAACTACTATTTCGCTTTGCAAACACATAGGAAAAGTTATAGACATCAAATGTAATGCATAAAATAACACAAAACCTCACACACACACCTGGAACATAACTCACGCAGGATTGAACTAATCAAGACACTCTAGTCAAAACAGTTAAACAATGCTAAGATCATACAATTTAAGGTATCTAGAGTAAAAATTTGAGCCTAAGCGTCACAACCGAAGCACTCACTATTCTCAAGGCATAATGAAGTCAAAAGATATTGCTTCAATTCAAATCATAGCACAAGGTTTCCTACTTCTAATAAAATAAATCCTAACTACATCTGGTTCAAACAAAATCCTTGGAAAAGAACTGTGGCACAAAGAAAAATCAAAGGGAAATTATTACACCACCTACCAAAAGAAAATCTTTTTATCCTTTTTCTTTTGAATTTAATCCCTCTTTGTCGATATGATATCTATCGTCAGGAAAAATTAAAAATTGAATTTTTTTTATATTTTTCAAAAAAAATTCTATCTCTAACTACTAAAAAGCACAACTAAAACTAATATACATACATATAACATATCCCCCACCCACACTTTAAGTTGTGGCATGTCCCCGTGATACACAATTAAACAACATAAGATAAAGGAAACTTCCCTGAATATCTAATTCAGGTTTGAGTACAAAACCGCCTCCATTTTTCACGCCCGAACTAGTACAGACATCTTTTCTCAGCCTTATTGAAGTACACCCCACACTTATCTTTTTCACTTAATGCAACCTTCTCTTTCATACCCTTCACTTTCCACTCAACACTTGTAGTTGGCTTCTTCTTTTTCACTCCTGTTTCTTAATCCATCTTGAAGGTCACCATTTCCTCACCCACTCTAAGCATGAGCTTCATGTCGTGTATATCTAAAATCGCTCTACCCATTGCTAAAAATGGTATTTTTAAGATTAGGGGTATCACCTTGTTCTCCTCCATCTTTACCATTATGAAATCTATAGTAAATATGAACTTATCTACCCCAACAAAGACATCTTCCACTATCCCCTCAGGTATCATAGTAGTTTGCTCTTCCAACAACAAAGATATTGGTACAGACCTTATCTCTCCAATCTCATTCTCCAGTTTCCTATAAATAGACAAAGGCATTAGATTAATTGAGGCAGCGGAATCACACAAAGATTTATCAAAGTTAAGAGTGCCTAAATATCAAGGTATCGTAAAACTCTCTGGATCTCCACACTTTTGTGGGAATTTGTTTTTTCAAGATTGCACTGCAATGCTTTGTGAGCTTGACCAATAAAGTCTCTTCTATCTTTCTCTTCTTTGTAAGGATCGCCTTCAAGAATTTGGGATAAGCTGTCATTTATGAGAAAACATCTGTAAATAGAAAATTTACATTATCCTGTCTCAGCATGTCTAAGAATTTCTCGAACTTATTGTCCAGCTTTTCTCTATAGAGCTTCTAGGGATAAGATAGAGCAGGCATATGCTTGCTCACTTCATGTTCCTCCTTTCTCGAAGTTTCCTCGTTCTTCTTTTTGTCAACTACCTTCGTGCCTTTCTTATTCTTTTCAAAATCAATTTTTAGTTGCTCCCCACTTTCATTTTCGGGTAACACCTCTTTTTGGCTTGGAGTGAGATCTTTCAACACTTGCATGCTTCTTAAGGTCACATCATTCACCGTTTCTTTGGGATTCTTTTCAGTATCAGTAGGCATAATACCTAGGATTCTCTCAGATAATATATTTTCAATTTGTCCCACTTGTCTCTTCGAGTTTCACAAACCTGTACCAAGTTCCTTGATAGCTAAACCATGTTCTTGTATAGCTGACCTATGAGCATTACGTCTCTCATCAGTTTAGTTAATAAAGGACTTCATTATATCTTCTAGCTCAGGCTGATTGGATTGTTGAGGTTGAAATTGCTGCCTCTGCTGATATTGGAGGCTTCGAGCTCCTTGTCCTTGAAATCTGGGGTTATTTTGTTGCCATGCACTTGCAGTACACTCAGGCAAACTCCATGAAAAAATGGGGTGCTTACATTAAGTTGTAATTTTCCACGACATTTACTTCCCTAATTGAGGCTTGAAACTAATGAGTGGGGTGACCTCTTCCACATATATCACAAGCTGTGTGAGGCTCATTGTGAATTGAGGCTAAGGTCAGCTTCATTATTTCATTGGCCATGACATTATGTTGTACCTGCATAGATGTATTAGTATCAACTTGGTAACACCAGTTGATCTTCTTCTTTTAACAATCTTAGAGGGCCACTGATTTGCATCTTCGGACAACTTATCTAGAATTGTGACTATCTCTCCTAGAGTCTTTTTCATCAATGGGCCTCCAGCTACATTATTGAATGTTCTGCATGAGGTCTGTGTCCATCCATCCCAAAAATCATGGAGTTGCATCCATGGTTCAATTCCACTATGTTGACACTTTTGAACTAACTCCTTAAACCTCTCCCATGATTCAAACAAAGTTTC
This sequence comes from Nicotiana glauca, assembly GCA_026770625.1. NCBI lineage: Eukaryota > Viridiplantae > Streptophyta > Magnoliopsida > Solanales > Solanaceae > Nicotiana > Nicotiana glauca. Next base: position 35,265 of record MU670852.1, read on the forward strand.
AGTCTCGTTCGGGCAGAAGTTATGGATTTCTCTTCTAAACTTGCCAGTTTTAGCTGATGAGAAATATTTATCGAGAAATGTTTTGGTCATCTCAATCCATGTTCTAATTGATCCATTATACAAGCTTCAAAGCCAGTGCTTTGCATCATCCTTGAGCATGAAGGGGAATGCCCTTAGGTAAAATGCATCCTGTGATACACCATTGTATTGAAAGTTATTCATTATCTCCTCGAAGTCCATCAGATGGTTGTTTGGATCTTCGTTCATCTTTTCTCTGAAGACACAACAATTTTGAAGGTCTTGAACCAGCCCTTGCTTCAACTCGAATTTGTTAGTTGCAACTGAATATGGTCTCATAATTGATAAAACTTGGTTGTAGACCGATCTAACATAATCACCAAGTGGTCTTCCAGCACTGGGAGCTATGTTTCCGAACTGTCCTGGTACCAAAGGTTGATTGTGAGCAATTCTCCAAGCCCTAAGCTTTGTTAGCATCCCGTGCAGCTTTTTTTCTTTGCGGGGCTGCCTCTCTTGCAAGCAAATCAACATTATCATCATCTCCAGCCATAATTTCTTTGCTTGAGAATAGCCCAACCTTCTCTATATTCTCGGGGATATTCCTTTCCTTCTTCAGCTGTTGAAAATGTTTCTCAATTTTTGGCTCATATGGTAGTACTTCCTTCCCAAAAGATCGAGTCATACACCATTCTAATATATAGCCTGTGCACAGTCAAAGAACACCAACCATAAAGAGAGAAAAAAAATAAAAAAAATCCTGAATTAGCACTATAAACTATTTCAAACACTATTGACAGCCAATCCCCGGCAACGGATCCAAAATTTGACAAGTGCAAAACACACACTTAAATATGCTCACTAGTCAAATATGGTAAAATATAATATCGTATCTATAGGGATTAGAGTTAAATAGTATTATCATAGTTTGTAGCTAGATTGCTATCCAAGATGATCAACAATAGGCAGTTTTTTTTATTAAGACTAAAATTGACTAAGAGTCTAAACTATTGGATAATGACAAGTGACTCAAGTAATGAGCAAAGAAGGTTATTAATTGGGAAAAGATAGGGTCTTGATAGGATAGGTGCATGATAATTGTTGGGATCTAACTCTAGGTAATTCACGTATAATGTTCAAGTAAGTCTCTCGACACTTGATTATTAGTTGAAATGTTTAGTAGATACTCCTCTCTCGATTTAAGTCTCAACCACACAAGATAAACCAATTTAAGCTTTGTGAAGATATCTAAGAATTCGTAGTGGATTGGTCATTAGGAGAACCTCTCTCGATTATCCTCCTAACTAGGATTAATCAACAACTCAACTAGACTCTTTCGATTACTAAGAAGAATTAATAAATTCAACCAACAAATTAGAATGAAAAATATCACAAGTTATGCCTCTCTCTCGATTACAAGAACAAGTGAATATAGATGCAACGATTAAAACATCCAAAACGATTCAATATATAGAACTAGAGTTAATATCCACAAATAAATATTAATACACCAAATCAATCAAACCCTAAAGAGAAATACTCCATATATATGGAGTAATTCAACACAAATATATTTAATATAAAAGAAAACATGAACGATCCTAACTCTTGTCTTGAGTAAGAATTGAATGATGAAATCCTTGTGTTTTTGCTTCTCCACCTACTCCTTAGCTTCCTTAGGTCTAAGATGTGTCAAAAGTTCAGAAAAAATATTTGTACATGCATTTATACAATGTAGGGTCGGGCCTGAACGAAACCACCTTCTTCTAGCCAAAGAAAGATTGTGGCTCTGTAAAAATGCACAGGAATGCCACATGGGGCGATGCGCCATGCGGGGTGCTTGTGGGACTTATCACAAAGTGTTTAATTTATCAAGAAAATAAAAATGGACAGTCGTTGCTCCACTCGCCGTGGCTGTGGAAGATTCTTAGAGTCAAGCTTTTTCTTGACTTTTTGATATCTAGATGTAGTTCTTGACTCCCGAACGCGATCCCAGCTTAATCCCTTGGGCTTTTACTCATAATTTAAAGCTCCAAATTGCTCGAATTAGCTCTGTAACATTTACATCACTCAAAATCACTCCTATAAGGTATAAATCACACAATTAGTGCAAAACACTAACGATTAAAGCTCAAAGTCAATTAAAGTGTAGTAAATTAGAGTGCAACAAGTGACTAAAACTGGTAATTATAGCCTACCATCACACGCCGTAGAGGTAATGCCTTTAAATCTTTAGTGCATGAACAATGGCTGCCAACCCTAAGTTGTGAACATGGTAATTCTTCTCATGAACCTTCAACTGTCGCGACGCGTATGCAATCACCTTACCATCCTGCATAAATACTGCACCGAGCCCAATATGCGATGCGTCATAATATTCCATGTTGGATCATGAACCTATAGGAAATACCAAGAATAAGGAGATTCTGAAAGCTCGAGTAATACTCATTGGAACACTAGAATGGAGCACCCCTATAGGTCAATTTAGTCAATGGGCTGTAATGGATGAAAACCCCTCCACGATCTAGAGATTATAACCCGCCAAACCCAGGAAACTCTGAATCTCTATAGCTAAAGTAGGTCTAAGTCAGTTTTGAACTGCCTCAATCCTCATAGGATCCACTTTAATGCCCTCAGCAGATACAACATGCCCCAAAAGAGGCAACCGAGTCCAACCAAAACTCACACTTTGAAAACTTGACATATAACTGACTATCTCTAAAAGCCTGAAGTACAATCTGATTATGTTGCTCATGCTCCTCTCGACTGCGGGAGAGGATCAAGATATCATAAACGAATATGTACGCGGTGAAATTAAGGGGGCCTGGTTTCTCGCTATCAAGCCATCTCAGGCGAATGCCTCGAGACCCCAAGGAAATGGGGCCACGACTTAGTCCTCTCCCTCGGGGCTTGTCAATGCCGGACTCGAAGAAGACGGAGGTCGAGGCTAGGACAAAAGGGGGGAGATCCCAAGGCACACGGCTGAGTCTGCAGGGCCGGCCTATCCAGAGCCTACGCTGAGGCATCGTATCAAGCCTTCCCATCTCCATATTTGTAATTAATACACATGTATTTATAGCCGATTTTCCCTCCTATATAAAGGGAACTCACCCTACCTTGTAAGGGACTAATGTTGCTCCATTTCTTCACAAGTGCAATAATCTCTCTCTCTCTCTCTCTTCTTTCTAAACTTATTCGCTCTTACTGGTTCGAGGATACCTCGATATCCATCACTTTTATGCCTGTTCTTTGTCATGTAACTTAGTTTTGGCTATAAAGAGCCTTGTTTAATTATATCTTGAACTTTTATCCCATCCTCGACTATCCCCGATAGCTCGAGTTCGACCCTGAAGTTGACCCTAAAGTTCCCATCGGCCAGACCTATATCCGGGTAGCAGGCGTTCAGTTAGATTATTATCTCTTTTTAACTCGTGCCCCATCGTTAAATTCTATGCTATTAGCATCAACTACTCTAACAACTAGCTCGGCAATGGATCACATATTTTGTAGAATCCCATTTTAAAAATTTAATTGTCGTTACCATTTTTACGGTAAACAATTTGGCGCCCACCGCGGGGCTAAAAATAATAGTGACTATTTTCTTGCTGGTTTCATTACACCAACGCATATTATCTTTCACACTTTTTCTTGTCCAAAATCCATTGATTTCAGGTCAAAATCTCTGGCTCGGTAAACAGAGCCGAGAACGATCGCCTTGAAGATCATGCGCAAAATGGTATAGTTATCCCAGCCGTCGGAGCACCACTATGGAATCCCGATAACATACCCGGACCGATTCTAGCAGAGGCGGAGTCACAGGATGCATAACAAGTCTACGAAACTTCTCACACCGACTGGAGCGTGTGGCATAACGACCGATAGGAAGCTCAACAAAACCCGACCCGGGAAAAACAAAAAGTTAGTCTTCATGTTATTTTTTAAATGTTGCAGGCACAACAACTGGCCATTGCTCAGTTGCAAAGCCATCCGAGAACTCCTAGCACACCAGCACCAGAGACAGCTCCCCCCGCCGAGCAAATACCCAAAAGATCAAATATTAACAAGTCAATGACAGATCCTGCCATAGAAAAGATGCTTGTGGACCTCTCTAAACGAATTGAGTCGGGTTCGCGGAGGCTCATGCGACAGTTCTCCTCCAGGGAAGCGGTCCAGAAACCCGTTTCACGGAAATTCGGAACGCTGGAACTCCCTAGGTACGACAAGACCCTAGATTCTGATGAGTGCACCACCGCTTAAGCATGTATGGAGAAAGAAAACAATCTTCAAAATGATCCCTCTATAGAAACATATGCATATGCCATCAAAGCATCAATGCGAGAGCCCGAAAAATTGGAGGCCAAACAAATAAATTATGAAACACCACAAGAAGTCGTGTCTCGTTTCTTGGTAGGATGAATGAAATCACATCCCGTTTTGGATGAATGGACAACCCTGGATTTCGCTCGGAGTTTAAACAAAGCGTACCCGCCGACTCTAGGTGATTTCAAACGACACTTAGCTAGATACCCAGCCGAGACTTGGCCATATGCCCGTACCCAGCACCGACCAAGAATCAGGGCCGTGGATGACCGTTCGGAAACCTCTGTGGGCCCGGTATGCCCAACCAGGTTGTCCGCAAAAAAATCCAAACAGATCGAGATACCATCCTTGCACCACGAACAGGAGGAACGCCACAAGATCCAACCTGCCTAGCAATGGTAGGGGAATAGTTTGAGGGCAACATCCTTGAGGAACCTTTAATGGAACTAGATCCGATGAGGCGTAGCCGGCAGACGAACCCCATCCAACAAAGTATAGTCTTAAAATTTCCATGTTAAATATCCTAGTCACCATAAGAGAAACCAGGAACACTGAGCGACTCAGGCCTATTCGACCAAGACCCATTCAAAAGAACCACAACCCGACGCGGCACGTGCGGCTGCGGGGTCACAAGTGACCCCATTTCGGTAAAGATGATGTCCGTGTTACTCAGTAAAAATTGTCGCCAAGTACCATCGAGCGGTCAGGCTTGAGTCCATCCCCGAGGAAAGAAGACAACCAAGAAGGATAAAGCAAACAAGCCACAACGTATTACCACGACAATGAAGGAGTGGCGACACCCTCCGAGAACTCATAATATGCGAAGTGAAAATGCCCGCCGCCGGGATAAAGGCGAGTCTAGGGAAATATTCCCAAGAACACTCTTACATCCAGGGAAAAGGCCGCCAAGACTCCACCACGGCATCACATCAGCGTATTGGTAACCCTCTCCTTCATTTTGATTTGTCTTAAATAAAATATGTGTTCGTGAATTCCGATAGTTAGATCGCTTACAACGACGATATCGGACCAAAGTCAATAGGGCGGTCTGCATTAATAGACCAAATCACCCCCACATCTCGAACCCTTGGCAAATTCCAACTGACAAATCGCCGCAAAGATCGTTCTCTTAATATAGCCCATCTATGTTCAAGCCAGGACGTCGAGCCCTATACAATCAAAGGAGGTGCAAATTATAGATGTCTTATTCAGACGATCGCCGGCACACTACCCGAGGGCACCATCGGCCCTATGTAGCCAAAAGAATGAAATTCCTCGCAAAAGGCAGAACTAGAATAAGTCGATAGGGACACACCAAATCCTAAAACATCGCCTATACATCCCATGGTAAGAAAGAACTGCTTTACTCCCTTATTTGCTTTTTACTAACCTGAATGCAGATAGTTGGATAGGACATTCGAAGGTTCTAAACTCTATGCAGATATCCCTAGGCCTTGTATAGGCGACCACCGCATTTTCTCCCTTCAGTCGGGCTTCTGCCCTAAAAGGTACCTTGTCAGCAAGATTATTGGTGAAACATCACACTCCCAAAAGAAGATCTGATGGGGTTTCAGGCTTTTTTTTATGGCCCAAAGACAAGCGATGGTCTGCTTCTAAGGGCATCACCCCCTCGGGAGGACGAGGAGATGGTAAACCTCGATCAGGAATTATAAGCTGGGTCGAATGATTCGAGAAACCACACTCACGCGGGTCGAACTCACGATGACAAAAAAATGTACGTCTGCACCAAGCAATAAAATGATATCTTCTTAGCATCTTATTCTCCAGATAAGGAAATCTCAAGTGTATCCCGGACAGGGGCTCCCCTCCACCAAATGCATTCTGAAACACTAGGAGACTTAGTGCCAACAAATGGCACTCGCACAATCCCAGGGTTGGAACTCGGGCTCATAAAGCCCCTACAAGGCATCTCCGAGTTCACAAGAACCGGTCTTCATGCTTAAACAACTTGATGACTTGGAGACTGATGTCAATAGCCATGCGATGTAAAACCCGAAACTGTAAGACCCCTAGCGGGCAGACTCGGCATAAACAGATCCATTCTACATCACCGAAAAATCTGTATGACCTCAATAGGCATGACAAAATGTAAAACCTCAGCAGGCATGACAAACTGTAAGACCATAACTGGTATGAAAATCTTGAAGTTTAGGCTATATGTCATATTTGTAAGAATCCCAAAAGGGCATACCTTCGGTGTAGACGCCTAAACTATCACTCGAGATAAAACAAAAATAGCTAAGGCCAAATGTATATGACTATGATCAAAATGGATGATACAGCCAAAATAATGCGACTCGGGGATGCCCAACCGTCATTAAACAAAAATCGCAGGACAATACTTCAAATATACTTTGGAAAGAACCGGTTAAAACAAGCTTCCCTCAACAGGCAAAAACGAACTTCGACTACGTCAGCCCCAAATCACGAAGGCTTCGACCTACTCAGCCTACGAGCTATGAACCTTCCGAGGTGCTTGAAATATTGCCAATAACGACTTAAAATACCGGTGATGGGTCAGGCAAAAATCTTTCAAAAAGACCTTAACAAGTAGAAAACAAATCCTACAAAAAGCCTACGGGTAAAAATAGCGTAAGAGCCATTGTCGCCAGCTAAGCAAGCCTATGGGCCACATACTAAAAGGTCTCTACGACCAAACAACGTAAGAGCCACTGATGCCAGCCAAAATTGACAACTTGAGGATTAAAGTGCGCTCGAATCTCAACCCGATTCAGAGACCAGATCCAAAATAGTTAACTAAGCAAGCCTACGGGCCATATACTAAAAGGTCTCTACGACCAAACAGCGTAAGAGCCATTGTCACCAGCCAAAATTGATAACTTTAGGGTCAACTAAAGATCGAATTGCAACGTGACTCGAAGAGTGGACCCAAAATATTTAAACTACAATATGCCTAAGAAGTGAGCCTCTGGGCCACCCATCTATAGGGTCACTTCGACCCGAGGCATAAAAGGCCACCATCATCCGCCCATGCAGGCAGGGAAGAACTTAAGGTCAATTAAAGCTCGAATCACAATGCGACTCGGAGATTGGACCTGAAATAAGCATAAACTACAGTATGCCTAAGGGCATGACATGAATGCTACAACCGCCAACCGAGTGAGCCTCCGGGCCACCCACCTGTAAGGTCATTTCAACCCAAAACACGAAAGGTCATCGCCGTCCGCCCATGCAGGCACGAAAGAACTTGAAGGTCAATTAAAGCTTAAATCACTACATGACTCGGAGACTAGACCTGAACATTCGAACAAAGCACAGAGGCTCCAACGCCTGCACGAGTCAAGAATCACACCTAGGATCCCCGAGCCTATCAAATTCGTTCCGGAACTACAAGGATCCTATCAAACATCAAAACAAGCCTGCTTGATCGAAGGCAATAACAAAATAGAGATGCAGAAGCAATAAGGCTTCAAGTCTCCCCTTATATTACATACACAAAAAAGAAGGAAGGGACGGGGGCACTCTCCACTCACAGACATGTTATACATGTATCTAAAACAAAGCGGCAAAACGGTGAAATCTATAATCCATTATGAAGGGCTACAGCTTGCCGGGTTCGCTCTCCATTCCATCAGGAAGGAATGACATACGTCACGCTCGTCCGCCCTTGCTCGATCCAATTCATCTGAGAGAATGAAGCCCTTCACGCCAATCTCCTTGAGTACTTCTTTTCGGGATCTGCAACTGACATATTCCTTGATCCTCTTCTCCCGGTCGAGGGCTCACTTCAGCTCGGCTTGAGCATCTGCAGCATCTTTCATGCAAATCGCCATCTCCTGATCAGCCTTGGTTCGACTTAGCATCGCCTCAGCCTGGGCATCAATTATCTCAGCCCAAATCTTTGAAAGTTCCAATTTGAATTTCTCGATCATATATGCTTGGACTTTGGCATTATCACAAGCCGAGCAGAGTCGGAATTCAAGGGCAGGGACCTTGGCCAAAGCGTCTGCCTCCTCTAAAGCATGAGCTTGCACCTGAGCCCTTAGCTCACCACAAGCTGTCCTGGTGCGGTCAATGTAACCCTTAAGGTACTCCAAAGCTTCCACCTTTTTCTGCAGCTAATATAACAAAAAGGGGCGTTAACTTAAGGGGGCTGAAAAGAGCAAAGCTCCAGCTAAAAAAAGTTAAATGCTCCATCAAATAGCTTTTGTAATTCGAGCTCCGGTATGCCTCACATCGCCAATGCAGCAACTCGCCCTCCTTCTCCTTGCTAAGCAGCCTAAGAGATTCTCCCTTACCCTAAATTTTCTAAAGCTGAACCCCTTGACGGACCAGCTTAGACATAAGCCTGTCACAGGACTGCGGAAGAAAAACTTAATGGAAGGTGGAAAATGCAGAATACAGGGAAACTGCGCATAAACTCACCATGAAGTGGAGCCGACGGACTTCCTCGAAGTCAGAACATACTCCTGTTGATCCCGCCTCTTCAGCCCTGGGAGGACCGGCCTCGGGCAAAACATATTTACTCGAAGGCATCCCCGACTTGGAATCAGGTACTATGGGGGCAGCAGACTCATACAATGCCCTCTCTTTAGAAATATTAGCTCGATCAGCACCACTAGAAGCTCTATCACCTCGTGGGTGTTGATCCCTCTTATCGCCATCATTTCTCGGTTCGGAGGCCAAAGACTCTTTCCCCTCTTCAAAAGAACATTTCCTCATCTCGAGGAACCGTCCGATATCTGCAAGCGGCAAATCCGACGCAAACGGAAGGGAAAAATGTTACCTCAAATATATTAAGGCCAAGGCAAAGACAGCACGTGCACATACCTTGGTATTTTGCTCCCCATCTGATGCAACACACAGCTCCCCACCGACGCTCATCGCAGGCCGAGTGAGTCAACAGTCTCTGGACCCATCCAGGTAGGTCAAAGACTTCTTCTGGTGTCCATGAAGTTGCTACAACAAGGTAAAAAACACTATTACTCAACTAATTTTTGCTATAGGTACAATCTGAAAAGGCACCAGACGCTCCACTCACGTGCGTAATTCCACCCTTCGGGGAATGGCAAAAGCTCTGCGGTGATAATATCGATTAATCGGACCCAAAAAGACGGGCTGGACCATTCTCGATCCCCATCTTCTACATCGTCAACCACAAAAGGCATGGACGAATGACACCTCAGGGTTAGCAAGCCTTGACAATGAAAGGGTCAGTATAGCCTAACAAGATTATTAAGCATGAATTCAAGATCGACCTTCTCCATAAAGAACCTCATCATCAGCACCACCCGCCAAAATGATGGATGCATTTGCGCCAAAGTAACACGATACTTCAAGCAAAAATCAAGCACGACCCTATCGAGGGGGCCAAACACAAAAGGATATAGATATACGCTCAAGAATCCATCAGTGGAGTCTGTAATACTCTCTCCAGGGGGAAGCACCTTCAGTGCTATCCCCTCACTCCATCCACAGTATTTTTTTACAATCTCCAAGTGCTCCCCCCTTATCAAAGGCACCGTCTTCGGAGCAAACTCCCTCAGCTCCCGAGCGCGGGGAATAGTACTCTCCACTCTCTACCAAACTGGCCCCGAAGTGGTTGCCATTGACTATGGTAAAATAATAAATCAAAGCAAGGGTGTACATCGAATCTTTTGCGCTTGAAGAAATGAAGAACCTTTCGCCAAAGCAGAAGAGCAGCTACTTGAAAATAGTGAAGCCTTGTGAATGAGCTGAAGCCACCCCACTTATATGCTAGAAGTAACAACGTCTCGCCTAACTGGAGTAAGCCCCGAGAAGCCTACAACATCGGTATAGTCTAATGGGATGATAACCGACCCTAAAAGTATCCTTCGACGAGAAGCATAGACTCAAAGAGCTGTCCGTATTATATCCAAGCTCGAGATAGTGTCCTGTCTCGAGGATCCCCACCGAAGAGAAGTCAGACTTCAGGAAGTTTTCAATGACATCACTCAACGCGAGGTAATATCTGATCTCATGATTCTTTTTTCTAAAAAAGAAGAATAAACACGAGAAGCTCCAATCACAAAAGCTCCATAAAGGTTTGAAGCAGTGCCTGAGTATAGGCAACTCCTCAGCAAAAAAATCAATCCTGTCCATTTTTTAAGGGAGCTATCTGCATAAAAGATCAAAGGGGACCTCTGTTACCTGAAGCTGGCCTTCATCCAGGATAATATCCTCAAAGGCCCCAAAATGTGGCATATTTTTTCATACAATTTGAAGGGCCCTGACAGCCCGGGCCTATCCGATCAATCAAGGATTTCTTTGAGGTACAATAATGGGCTCGAAAGAGAGCCATGTTGATCAGTAGAGGGACGAAAAGGACGCTCGCACCCAAGTCATATATCAACAGTCAAGAAGTGAAAAAATACATTTAAAGGGCCTCGAGGGGCGTGAAAATATACAATTATAAAGCAAAAATTGAAAGCATAAATTAAAGGGATATATTCATATTCATAAAAATCCATGTACAACAGTCCTCAAAGGGTCATTACATACAATTATGAAATCCTACGGGAGTCTACTCCAAGAGTGAAGGAACGGAAAGATGTGCATATGATGAAACCCAGAAGCCCGGTCTGCCCTCGAAGATGAATCTCTGGCATCAACATCCTCGAGCATCGCCCCCTCGAGGGTGATTCCTTCGACCTCCACTTCCTCTAGTTTCCCAGCTCAATCCCTCAAGGAGCTCCTGTCGGAGAATATGAAGAAGAGAAATAGAAGGTGACACAGAGGAGGCAGAGAAAAGAGACATAGCCCGCAGAAGCCAAAGGTTAAATATTCGTGGGACCCCAACCTCGATGACTGGTAGGGCCACTGTATCCCTCGAGAAAGAAAGAGCCCTAATGATGAAGTACCACACCAGGCCTAGGTAGGAGAGTGAGAAGCGGTGCATAATCCGAATGACTATCTACATAGGAAGGAGATCGACTCCCCATCCATTATCACCTCGGGCTGAGAACTACAACAAAGGCTAGCATGTCGACGGCAATAGAAGGACAATGCAATTATGCTCGAAAGAGGAAAGTCCCGGTGAAGGGCCATAACACGATCTAAGGAAGCCCCTTCAAACGGCCTTGAGGCCCTATGCTCCAAACATGATGTTCAAAGATAGAAGAAGTTACAAGAAGAAATAGGCAGGCATGCCAATAAAGGTATGAGGATAGGAAAAATAATGCTAAGGCACCCATTTGTGGGGGTACCAACACGGTCATCAAGGCTCCAAAAGATTGACCTATGGGTGCAATTACTACATCCTTAAAAAACTGAATCGACGATAGCATTTTTACCTTGAAGAGTGGAAATGATAGTGTATTGGCATGAGTCCACGAGACATTCTATCTATCACAGAAGATTGTTCCACGATTTGAATCGTCAGTATAATGTCACCATGAGAATCTCGAGGAGTCAAAGGTCATAGTCGTTTCCTATCGCATCGTTCTAAGAAATACAGAGACTATTTGTACTTCGGGAGACTGCCTTGAGACCCCAAGGACATAGGGCCATGACTTAGTCCTCTCCTTCAAGGCTTTTCAAGGACCGACTTGAAGAAGATGGAGGTTGAGTCCCGGACAAAAGAGGGGAGCTCTCAAGACATACAGCTGAGTCTAACAGGGCCGACCTATCCAGAGCCTACACTGAGGCATCACATCAAGCCATCCCATCTTTGTATTTTATAATTAATGCACATTTTGGCACGAGAACTCTGATATGGCATGCTGCTCAAAAATCTAGGGAAGTACCTCGAGATGTGACATATACCCCCACACTCAAAACATTGTCCCGATTACTCTGGCTTCTGAAGCTGAGAATGACCCGAACTGGCCGGATAACCACTGTGGTAGATCTATATTGGAGGTGCACTAATAGGAGTTGATGTAGCACTATAGGCTAGCTGCCTAGGAAGGGATATATAAGGACCACGACTATCCGAATCACTGTGGATACCTGAAGTAGTAACTAAAATGTGCTAGGAGGATGGCCTCTACCAAAAGTACCCCTGGCTTTAGATGAGGCACCACTAAAACCTCCAAAATGATAAGGCCCCTTCTCCTGACCACGAACTAACTTGATCCCTCTAGCTATCTCTACGGCCCTCTAAAAAGAAATATCATCTCTAGTCTTCTTGGTCATCTATAGCCTGATACTGTAAGTGAACCCATCAATGAATCTACTCACTCTCTCCCTCTTAGTGGGAAGCAAGATAATGTCATTGCGAGCTAGATCCACGAATCAAGTCTCATATTGGGTAATAGTCATGCAACCTTGATGAAGGCACTCAAATTGCCTGCGATACTCATCTCTCATAGTGAAAGGAATAAACTTATCCAGAAAAAGCTTTGAAAACTTATCCCAGGTAAGTGAAGGCAAACTAGTTGGTCTGGTCAACATATAATCTCTTTATCATCTCTTGGCAGAACCAATCATCTGGGACACTACAAAGTAGACACATTCGTCTCAGTAATACCTATATTGCGCAACACCTTGTGGTAATGATCCAAGTAATCATATGGGTCCTTAGAAGGTGCACCACTGAAATGAATATGGAAGATCTTGGTAAACTTATCCAGCCTCTTCAAGGCCTCCAAAGACATAACGGTCTATCCTCAGCCTATACTGCTACAACCGGGTTAACAACCCTAACTGGCTGGCCTACTTGAGTCTTATATAGGAGAGCCATTTGCTCTGGAGTGTGAGTATCAGGAATCTATGTTCCTCCCAAGCCTAAGAGACAGCTGGTGCCACTCAAAATGCATCGTTCTGGGCCACACTCTCCATAAGGCCTACCAAGAGGACTAGAGCGTCCTAAAGCACTGGAGTGGCTATGAATCCCTCTGGGATCTGAGCTGGTCCAACTGGTATGGTTTGAGTTGGGAACTCCTCCTCATGATCAATCTGACGCTCCACCACATGTGCTGCTACTCGAGCTCTAGGCTAAGCTCTTCCTCTGCTCTGGCTCGACCCGTACCTTGGTCTCTAACCCCTGGTAGTAGGTGCAACTAGGTGACCCGACAAATACCCCAATGTATATGATGTGCGTGTTCTCACCATATACGAGAGAGCAAGAATGGAATGATTCAAACATCAATAATAGAACAAAATCGCTCGATAAGGAAAGAAAGAAGTGAAATGTTTCCTAAAACTCTATAGCCTCTGGATTATAAGTAAAGATGTCAATGTACCGATCCTCCAGACTCCACTAAGCTTTCTCATGACTCGTGAGACGTAAACAACTTAATGCTCTGATACCATCTTTTCACAATCTAGAATCCTAACCTCAGGGTCATGATGGCACCTAACATCTACTTCCTAGGCAAGCTGAAATGAATTTTTTTAAACTAATTTTAACAATTTATAACAAGATATTAACAATGATAACGATATAAGTCCAAAGTAGAGTAAAATAATACCGAACATTGAAGTCTAAACATAACCTAGAACCTAGAGTCACGAGTACATGAACATCTAGAATAATATAGATAATTGTCTTAATATAACACAACTGTTTGAATCAAAATAAATAGTAATGGTGATAGAGAAGGGAATGGGACTTCAAGGTTGCGAACGTTGTGCAGATACACCTCATGTATCCGTTAGTGACAAAATCCTAGCAAAAGCTACTAAACGTCGCTAGGACCAACTCCAATATCTACACAAGAAGTGTAGAGTGTAGTATGAGTACAACTGACCTCATGTACTCTATAAGAGCCGAGACTAACCTCGACGAAGTATTGACGAGGCTAAAGCGGGCCACTTACAATAATAATAATAATAATAATAACAATAATAATAATAATAATAATAATAATAATAATAATAATAATAATAATAATAATAATAATAATAATAATAATAATAATAATAATAATAATAATAATAATAATAATAATAATAATAATAATAATAATAATAATAATAATAATAATAATAATAATAATAATAATAATAATAATAATAATAATAATAATAATAATAATAATAATAATAATAATAATAATAATAATAATAATAATAATAATAATAATAATAATAATAATAATAATAATAATAATAATAATAATAATAATAATAATAATAATAATAATAATAATAATAATAATAATAATAATAATAATAATAATAATAATAATAATAATAATAATAATAATAATAATAATAATAATAATAATAATAATAATAATAATAATAATAATAATAATAATAATAATAATAATAATAATAATAATAATAATAATAATAATAATAATAATAATAATAATAATAATAATAATAATAATAATAATAATAATAATAATAATAATAATAATAATAATAATAATAATAATAATAATAATAATAATAATAATAATAATAATAATAATAGGAAGGGCGGGGCAGAAATGGAAGCAAAGCAATTAATTTATGAAAATGAACTAAAATATCACTATCAGAGAGCCCATAATAAAAAATCTCGTAATCTCATATAAAAATGCCGAAGCCAACACAACAATAAGAACAAGTACAACACACATAATCCAATGCAACACGCAATCCGATTGCACTGTAACATCCTTTATCAATATCAAGTACCACATATTCAATCCATTGCAGCGAGATCATTATTCAACGTCAAGTACCACATATACAATCTGTTGCAGCGTGGAACATGAAACCATTATATCTTAGTTTATCAAAATCAAGTATCCGCCCTTATTCCACCATTTCAATTCATTATCTTTCAATTTCCATTGCAGTGTGCAACCTGATCTCCAAACATTTTAATAACATAAACAATCTAATAACTTAAATTAGAAGAATTTCTACATCAAAAGAGTAAAAGTACATGGAAATAAAGGATCACATAATAATCAATGTATCTTTAAAATTTGAAGTTTCTATTTTACAAGTTTATCGGTGTCTAACAAATTCAACGACTCACGCAAATGAAACTACATCTTAGAATGCAACAAATACTACAAAAATAGTAGGACAATTAAAGCATGTGACAATCAAGGTGTGCAAGTAAAAAATTAAGAAAAGTGGCAAATAAGCACGGAGTCATGGAAGAGACGAATAACTTAGTACAAGAACGATTAAATGATAAATAACAATTACAACATAGAAGTCAAATAAGGCATAGAATAAGAAAATTCATGAAATAACGAGAAACATGGAAACAAATATCTTGACGATGTATATACACTCGTCACCTCGCATATATGCTATTTTCTCACATAATCCACTATCACGACCCAAACTGGAGGGCCATGACGAGTACCCGGCCATACTCGCTGAGCATCAACGTACATTTTATGTAACCTTCTTTATTATCTTTTAGGGCCGAAGAGATCAGTATAAATGGTAGACGTGGATCATCGATAACCAAAAATAAAAGATGATGGCATGAACATACATAACATGTGATGACCAGACAGTCAATAAACTATATATAAGGTACGAGCTACTACTCTATCATAAAAGACTATACAACAAAAACTAGCCGACTAGGCATACCAAACTATACATGAGTCGACACCTATCTATGATCCTCTAAAGGAACATAAGTGTTGCAATATTGCCGGAACAGGGCCCCTACATACCCATAATATCTATAACAAAAATGCATACCAAGACCACAACAAGTCCGTAGAAGAGATCTCGCCAATCACCACTGAACTAGACAACATACTGTGGTGGGGGAGTAGAGCTTGCCTGTCTATCAGGACCTGCAGCACAACATGCAGTGTCCACAAATAAAAGGATATCACTAAAAATAAAGTACTCAGTATGTAAGGCAGGGAACCATAAGTACGAAGAGTAATGTAAGTAGGGATAAAGAATATACAACCTGTAACATCTGGGTACCTCTGAGGGCTACTGACATGCAATGCATGATACATATGTCTATATACATAAACTTTTAAAACATACGCCTATGTGGGCATCATCATCATCATTATATCGTATCCGGCCTTAAAGAGGACTCGGTAAAAATGTACCCGGCCATCATAAGGCTCGGTAGAATCGTACCCGACCATGTGGAGCTCGATAAAACCCAACTAATCTGTGGTTTCACAATAGGTGCCGTACTCAGCCAACTATAGTGCATCTCGGTAGAGTAAAATAGATACATATATATAATGAATGCTCGACTCATGGAACCACGTTCTAAACCTTTCGTAGTGACGTAAGACCGGTATCCTCTATACATGTTATTAGGACTAATTCTTCACTATGAACCTTATAAGAATCAGGAAGTACCAACAACTTTGATAACATAAGAATAAGAGAAGCAAAATAAACTTTAATCGTTCCATAAGAGGGGAACAATGCAAGTACTGCTAGTTTCTAAGAGTAGAGTATCTTTGGAAGCTCGTTCATTACATTATGTACAATAGGAGTCGTGCAAAAGAAGGAAAGTGATAGCCTCACATGCCTTGTATATACTTCCCAACCTCAAGCTATGCAAATATTAGGACTCCTTAGTCTACAATAGGAGAAATGACACTATCGTTAACGTTCAAGCGTCGTAACTATTATGTACCAATCACAACCTATTTTACGATGACGGGCAGCACCTACCCTATTTATATGACTTCCCACAAGTGAAAATATTCACCAAACATCCCAAACAACATCAATGTTAATCATATTGAACCTCCCAAAATAGTCCACCAACCGATAACATTACTACTAAATCTTTCGATATATATTTCACAGGTTCTAGCTTCAATGACTTAGCTGCAACTTGGATAATATTAAATACATATATAGTAAGAGGTTTTTTAACTTTAGACAGGAAGAAAAATTCACACTTGACCTTAATTTTCCACGAAATATCCCTCCAATGCTGCCACAACAACAAGGAAGCAAAACTAGCAATCAATGAGGGTTTTTCGGTACTAGAATCACTTTAGAAGGATTGAAATAACCTAGGGTTGATATTAAGAACTTAAGAGAGTATCTATAGAACATAAATCCCTGAAAACAACCTTCCACACGAGCTGGAACAACACAAAAATGAGCAACAACAAGAAGAACAAGAAACTTACTAGCGCTACGGGATTCCCGACACTTGATTTGTGTTGTTTGCCCTTTGTTTAGGTCTTGGATCTTGAGAGAACCTTTAGGGGATGTTCCTAGGGTTATAAGGTCCGAATATAGTTAAATGAAATGACTTAAAACAGATCGTATCGATGAACGGTTTAATGTGTTGGAAACTAGACTCGTAATCTTCAGTTTGGTGGGTAAATCACCTCATAATTCTAAGTAAATTTGGAGAAAAGCTTAGTAACATTTGACCTAATGTTTAAGTAAAATTATGAACCTAAGTTGTGACAACTTTTGTCGACTTTTGTCTCATAACTCTTTTGACTTCAAGACTTATGATACGGAAATACGAGTTACAACATCCTTGATTCATTTAACTTCTAATACTTGTTAATCACCCTTATGCACCCTTGTATCACTTAAGACAAATAGGGTTAACTTCTTATCATCTCAAAGATAATTCCTTCTTGGATTTATGTTAACTAACATATGGCATGAACTAACGCATGTGGATATGGGTTGTAACACCCTCCCCCCAAGGAATATTTGTCCTCGAATGTAAGGGTTAATGGGGAGTTTAACTCATCGTGGATTCTGACCGATTTTCTCCTATAAATAGAGGATTAATTTGCAAGCAGTTAACTCAATTTATGGACTTACAAGGGTATGCAAAGCATTATGGACATGTACATTATCTGCATATCACCATTTTGTACTAAGTAAGAGTATTATCAAGCAATTGCTTACCTCATGGAGTTGTTCCACCTTCTAATGCATCCTGCATTCCCCTAGCATCCTTGTTATCTTTATTCTGGAATAAGTAAGGGTATTTAGACTTCATCTCCTCTTCTTCCATATTCTTGTTCCTCCTCAATACTTTGACAGAAGCTATATCTTTTGTTCTCAGCCTGCGGACTTGTCGATCTAATATAGCCACTGCACTTCTTCATATGATAGATCCCCTGTAATTTGTGCATCTTTTACAGGGACAGCCCGAGAAGGGTCTCCAATACATTTTCTCAACATAGATACATGGAATACCATGTGGACAAATTCCAATTCGGATGGCAATTCTAACTCATAAGCAACTTGTCCAATACGTTGAAGAATTTTATACGGCCCGATATACCGCGGACTCAACTTAGCTTTCTTCCCGAAACGCATAACACCCTTCATCGTGAGATTCTAAATAAAAAATAATCCCTAACCTCGAACTCCAAATCACGACGTCAGACATCGGAATAAGACTTTTGCCTGCTTTGTGCCCTTCTCAATCGCTCCTGTATCACTTTCACCTTCTCAATGGCTTGGTGAATCAAATCTGGCCCATATAATTCTCCTTCACTGACTTCAAACCATCTAACTGGTGATCTACATCTCCTCTCGTACAGTGCCTCGTATGAGGCCTTTTGAATACTGGAATGGTAGCTATTATTGTAGGCGAATTCTATGAGTGGAAGATGGTCATCCCAATTCCCTTTGAAATCTAGAACACATGCTCGTAGCATATGTTCAAGTGTCTAAATGGTACGTTCAGCCTGTCCGTCAGTATGTGGATGAAATGCAGTGTTGAGATTTACTTGTATGCCTAAACCCTTTTGAAAAGACCTCCAAAAGTTAGCCGTAAATTGAGCTCCTCGGTCTGGTATAATAGATACCGACACACCATGAAGCCTAACAATCTCCTTGATATGCAACTTCGTATAATCTTCAGCTGTGTAAGTTGTCTTAACTGGCATAAAATGAGCACATTTTGTAAGTCGATTGCCTATCACCCAGATGGAGTCAAACTTATGATAAGAGCGAGGTAATCCAATAACGAAGTCCATATTAGTCACATCCCATTTCCAGGTCGGAATCTCTATATTCTGAAGCAATCAACTAGGTTTCTGATGTTCTATCTTTAATTGTTGACAATTGGGACACTGGACTACAAATGTTGCAATAGACTTCTTCATGTTATCCCACCAATACTGCTCCTTGACATCATGATACATCTTTGGCGAGCTGGGATAGATGGAATATCGGGATTGATGAATCTTATTCATAATCTTCTCTTGTAATCTTGCCATATTAGGAACACATAATCGGCCCTTGTATCTCAGTGCCCCATCTCCTCCAATCTCAAAAGCTGTAATTTTACACTATTGAATGCTCTTTCTCAATTATACTAAGATAGGATCTTCATATTGTCGTGCTTTTACCTCGGCTACCAAAGATGATTCTGATGTATTCTGTACAGTAACACCTCTATCATCAGAGTGTAACAATCTGATTCTACTATTGGCTAGCTGATGAAGTTATTTACTCATCCCCCATCTACCCACTTCAATATGTATTAAGATTCCTATTGACTTACGGTTGAGAGCGTCTGCCACAACATTGGCTTTACCGAGATGATACAATATCTCGATGTCGTAGTCTTTCAGTAATTCAAGCCACCTACACTGCCTCAAATTCAACTCTTTCTACTTGAAGATGTACTGTAAACTCTTGTAATTTGTGTAGATATCAACATGGATGTTGTATAAGTAGTACTGCCACATCTTCAAAGCATATATTACTGCAGCCAATTCCAAATCATGGGTTGGATAATTCTTTTCATGCTTCTTCAATTGTCTTGATGCATAAGAAATTACCTTCCCACGCTGCATCAATACGCACCCCAAACCTATACCTAAGGCATCACAATATATCACATAACCTTCTGTTCCTTCAGGAAGAGTGAGCACTGGTGCAGATGTCAATCGATTCTTCATCTCCTGAAAACTACATTCACAAGTGTCAGACCACTAGAACTTGGTATCCTTTTATGTTAACTTAGTCAATGATGTTGATATAGAGGAAAACCCTTCTACAAACCACCTATAATATCCTTTTAGCCCTAAGAAGATGTGGACTTCTGATGGTGTTGTAGGTCTCGGCCAATTCTTTACTGTATCGATCTTCTGAGTGTTAACACTAATACCCTTGTCAGATATCACATGGCCAATGAATGCTACTGAGTTCAGCCAGAATTCATATTTGGAAAGCTTAACATATAACTTACGATCCTAAAGCATCTATAATACTATCCGCAAGTAGCCAGCATGTTCCACCTCCAAACGAGAATGCACTAGAATATCATCAAGGAAAACAATCACTAACACATCAATAAAGGGCCTGAATACAGTATTTATGATATCCATAAAAGCAGCTGGGGCATTTGTTAGCCCAAACGACATCACCAAGAACTCAAAGTGCCCATATCTTGTCCGGAAGGCCGTCTTTGGAATATCTTTCTCCTTAACCCTCACCTAATGATACCCAGAACGTAAGTCAATCTTGGAGAAATACTTGGCACCCTGGAGTTGGTGAAACAGGTCGTCAATACTTGGAAGTGGATACTTGTTCTTCATAGTAAACTTATTCAACTGTCAATAGTCGATACACATTCGTAATGACCCATTTTTCTTCTACACGAATTGGACTGGTGCACCCCAAGGTGAAGTGCTAGGTCTAATGAATCCCTTATCCAGCAAGTCCTCCAACTGCGCCTTCAACTCTCGCAACATTGTCGGGGCCATTCTATATGGAGGGATAGAGATCGGTTGAGTGTCAGGCAACACATCAATGCTAAACTCAATCTCCCTTTTAGGAGGAAGGCCTGGGAGTTCATCTGGAAATTCATTGACCAAGGGGATTGATCGTAGAGTAGGCGGCTTCGCCTCCGCATCCCTAAAGCGAACGAGATGATAAATGTAACCTTTTGAGATCATTTTCCATGCCTTAAGATAGAAAATAAACCTACCTTTTGGTGTAGCAATGTTCCCCTTCCATTCAATGATGGGTTCACCAGGAAATTGAAACCTAACCATCTTCGTACGGCAGTCAACATTTGCATAACATGAAGCCAACGAGTCCATTCCCATTATCACATCGAAATTAACCATTTATAACTCAAATAAATCTACAGAGGTTTGATGACTACAGATCATCACAGTGCAACCTCTATATACCCTTCTAGCAATCACAGAATATCCCATCGGAGTAGATACCGCAAGGGGTTTACTTATCAATTCAGGTTTAATGCCAAACTTATTTGTCATAAAGGGTGTAACATATGATAATGTAGATCCTGGATCAATCAGCGCATACACATCATAAAAATCACAGACAGTATACTTGTAACAACATCTGGAGATGACTCGAGATCCTGTCGACCTACTAGAGCATAGGTTCGATTTTGAGCACCACTCAAACTCGGCATTGCACCTCTACCTCTACCACAACCTGTTGACTGCTTAAAACCCCTATGCTGGAGGTCAAACTGATGAGGAAGAACCTGACAGAGATCCAGTTGGCTGAGCCATACCATCACCTCCTCTATTAGGACAATCTCGTATCATATGGATAGGCTGTCCACAAGAATAACACGCATCAGTACCTCGACAGCACAGTACAAAGTGGGCCTTGCCACACTGATCACAATGTGGTATTGGGGGTCTCGTCTGACTAGTGTCCCTATGATGTTGCGAGCCTGATGCCCGCAAACTCTGACCTGGACCAGAATAGGTAAATTGATCATATCGAGGCCTTTGAAACTTTGGAGGAGCACTAGCTATAGGTGGCACCCAACTCCTTGTAGTTTGGGTCCTGACGCTGCTTCTGAAGTCATCAGAATACCTTAAAAATCTCGCCCTTTTATGTTGGCCCCTACCCTGATCCCTATCTGCCTTCTCCTGGATCTTACGATCCTCTAGGGTCTGGGCATAAGCATGAATACGGGAAATATCCAGGCCCTCCACCAAGGAGGGTGTCGTGCACTCATTTATCAGATGTTGTCCCAACCTGTTCACGAATAGATACACCCTATCACTCATCTCGTCCAGCATATGGGGAGCATACCTTGCAAAAGAATCAAACTGCATACTATACTCTCGTGCACTCATATTATCCTGTTGAAGGTTCAAGAACTTATCTGCTCTAGCTCGTCATATCTCAACTGGCAAGTAGTGACGAAGAAAGGCCTCAGAAAACTCCTTCCACACAGCTGGAGGAGCGTTCGGACCCCTGGATCTCTCCCAACTATCATACCAGAAAACCGCTAAATCTGGTAACCGATAAGAAACTAACTTTACTGTCTCCTTATCACTAGCATGCATAACCCGCAGTGTACGATGAACCTGGTCAATAAAAGTCTACGGGTCCTCCTTGGGGTCTGATCCAGTAAACACTCTAGGGTCTAAATTAATAAAATGACTAACTCTCATACTAACAGGTTTATCAGCAATATATGTATTCTGCCTTTTAGCCTGAGCAGCTACCAAGCTAGTTAACAACTGCAAAACACTCTACATATCCTAGTTTGTAGTGCCAGAAG
This sequence comes from Nicotiana glauca, assembly GCA_026770625.1. Lineage (NCBI taxonomy): Eukaryota > Viridiplantae > Streptophyta > Magnoliopsida > Solanales > Solanaceae > Nicotiana > Nicotiana glauca. The sequence continues at coordinate 57,997 of MU670852.1, forward strand.
AAGGAACTGGAGGTGCTGGGTGCCTCCTAATATCCTCTGGAGAAGGCAGAGTAGATGAGGTATGAGAGGGCATCTCACTTTGGCCTGCTCTGGCTTGGGGCACCTGACTGGTGCCCTCTCCCCCTACTATGTCAAGCCGTCTACTAATCGTTTGCTTCCTAGTCGAAGGCATCACTGAAATAAAACAAGCTGAATATTAGAGACGAACACTTACAACTCAACTCTATGCACGATCTAGATTCACGAAAAAGGTAAAAACCCTAGATGTCATGTAGCCTCCTGATTATAAATGTGGTGCGCAATAGATCCATAATCAAGACTCCACTAGACACCGCTCATAGACAACCCCTAGGACACACTTGCTTTGATACCAAGTTTATCATGACCCAAACTGGAGGGCCATGACTAGCACCTGACAATACTTGCTGAGCACCAACGTAAATTTTATCTAACCTTCTTTATTATCTTTTAGGGCCGACGAGATCAACATAAATGGTAGACATGGATCATCGATAACCAACAATAAAAGATGATGGAATGAACATATATAACATGGGATGACCGGACAATCAAGAAACTATATATAAGGTACGAGCTACTATGCTACCATGAAAGACTATACAACAAAAACTAGTCGACAAGGCATACCAAACTATACATGAGTCTACACCCCTCTAAAGGAATATAAGTGCTACAATATTGCCGGAATACGGATCCAAAATACTTATAATATCTATAAAGAAAATGCATACCAAGACCACGGCAAGTCTGAATAAGGGATCTCGCCAATCACTGCTGAACTGGATAGCCTACTATGGTAGGAGAGTGGTGCCTGCCTGTCCATCAGGACCTGCAGCACGACATGCAATGTTCACAAATAAAAGGACATCAGTATGAATAAAGTATTGAGTATGTATAGAAGGGAATCATAAGTACGAACTGTAATGTAAGCAGGGATAGAGTATATACAACCTGTAACGTCTAGGTACCTCTGAGGGCTACTGGCATGCAATACATGATACATATGTATATATACATAAAATTTAAAAACATACGCCTCTGTGGGCATCATCATAATCATATCATACCCGGCCTCAAAGAGGACTCAGTAAAAGCGTACCAGCCATCATAAGGCTCGGTAAAATTGTACCTGGCCACATGGATCTCGGTAAAACCCAACTGATCAGTGGTTGCACAATAGGTTCCATACCCAGCCGACTATATCGCAGCTCGGTAGATTAAAATAGATACATATATATAATGCATGCTCGACTCATCGAACCACGTTCTAAACCTTTCGGAGTGATGTAAGGTCGGTATCCTTTGTACACGTTATTAGGACTAATTCTTCACTACGAACCTTATAAGAATAAGGAAGTACCAACAACATTGATAATATAAGAATAAGAGAAGCAACATCAACATTAATCGGTCCATAAAAGGGGAAACAATGCAATTACTGCTAGTTTCTAAGAGCAGAGTATCTTTGGAAGCTCGTTCATTACATTATGTACAATCGGAGTCATGCAAAAGAAGTAAAGGGATAGCCTCACATACCTTGTATATACTGCTCAACCTCAAGCTATGCAATATCACGACTCCTTAGTCTACAATAGGAGAAATGACATTATCGTTAATGTTTAAACGTCGTGACTATTATGTACCAACCACAATCTATTTTACTACGAAACGGGATGCAACTCCCCTGTTTATATTACTTCCCAAAAATGAAAACAATCACCAAACAGCCCAAACAACATCAACGTTAATCATATTGAACCTCCCAAAATAGTCCACCAACTGATAAGATTACTACCAAACCTTTCGATATATATTTCACAGGTTCTAGCTTCAATGACTTAGCCGCAACTTGGATAATCTTAAATACATATAGATTAAGAGGTTCCTTACCTTTATACAGGAAAAAAAACTCAAATTTGACCTTAATTTTCCACGAAATATCCCTCCATTGCTGCCACAACAACAAGGAAGCGAAACTAGCAATCAATTAGGGTTTTTCGATACTAGAATCACTTTAGAAGGATTGAAATCACCTAGGGTTGATATTAAGAACTTAAGAGATTATAAATAGAAGATAAAACCCTGAAAACAACCTTCCACACGAGCTGGAACAACACAAAAATGAGCAACAGCAAGAAGAACAAGAAACTTACTAGCGCCACGGGATTCACGAAACTTGATTTGTGTTGTTTTCCCTTTGTTGGGGTCTTGAATCTTGAGAGAACCCTTAGAGGATGTTCCTTGGGTTCTAAGGTCTGAATATAGTGAAATGAAAAGACTTAAAACAGGTTGGAGGCATCATATATATATCCAACATCCTTAAACCGCCTAAGTGGGCCCCATAGAGAGGTGCTTGGCGCAGTCTCGCAAAAATACAAATATCTCGCTACTCCAAGATCGTATCGATGAACGGTTTAATGTGTTGGAAACTAGACTCATAGTCTTCTGTTTGGTGGGCACATCACCTCATAATTCTAAGTAAATTTGGAGAAAAGCTTAGTAACATTTGACCTAATATTTAAGTAAAATTATGAACCTAAGTTGTGACAACTTTTGTCGGCTTTTGTCTCATAACTCTTTTGACTTCAAGACTTATGATACGGATATTATATGATTCAAATACCTTAAAACATGACCTCTTGAGCGTATTAATCACCTCTAGGTTTTCCCAGAAATATGAGTTACAACATCCTTGATTCGTTTAACTTCTAATACTTGTTAATCACCCTTATGCACCCTTGTATCACTTAAGACAAATAGGATTAACTTCTTATCATCTCAAAGATAATTCCTTCTTGGATTTATGTTAACTAACATATGGAATGAACTAACGCATGTGGATATGGGTTGTAACACCCTCCCCCTGCCTCCCTTAGGAATATTCGTCCTCGAATGTAAGGGTTCATGGGGAGTTTAAATCATCGTGGATTCTGATCGAGTTTTTCCTAAAATAGAGGATGAATTTGCAAGAAGTTAACTCAATGTATGGACTTACAAGGGTATGCAAAGCATTATGGACATGTACATTATCTGTATATCACCATTTTGTGCTAAGAGTATTCTCAAGTTATTGCTTACCTCATAGAGTTGTTCCACCTTCTAATGCATCCCGCATTCCCCTAGCATCCTCATTATCTTTATTCTTGAATAGTTAAGGGTATTTAGACTTCATGTCCTCTTCTACTTCCCATGTCATTTCTTCCATGTTCTTGTTCCTCCACAATACTTTGACGGAAGCTACATCTTTTGTTCTCAGCCTACGGACTTGTCGATCTAATATAGCCATTGGCACTTCTTCATATGATAGATCCCCTATAATTTGTACATCCTTTATATGGACAACTCGAGAAGGGTCTCCAATACATTTTCTCAACATAGATACAGGGAATATCGGGTGGACAAATTCCAATTCGGATGGCAATTCTAACTCATAACCAACTTGTCCAATTCGCTGAAGAATTTTATACGGCCCGATATAACGCGGACTCAGCTTACCTATCTTCCCGAAATGCATAACACCCTTCATCAGTGAGATTCTCAGGAAAACCCAATAACCAACCTCGAACTCCAGATCACGACGTCGGACATCAGAATAAGACTTTTTCCTGCTTTGTGCCATCCTCAATCGCTTCTGTATCACTTTCACCTTCTCAATGGCTTGGTGAATCAAATCAGGCCCATATAATTCTCTTTTACCGACTTTAAACCATCCAACTGGTGATCTACATCTCCTCCCGTATAGTGCCTCGTATGGGGCATGTTAATAATGGAATGGTAGCTATTATTGTAGGCAAATTCTATGAATGGAAGATAGTCATCCCAATTCCCTTTGAAATCTAGAACACATGCTCGTAGCATATCTTCAAATGTCTGAATGGTACGTTCAGCCTTTCTATCAGTCTGTGGATGAAATGCAGTGCTGAGATTTACTTGTATGACTAAACCCTTTTGAAAAGACCTCCAAAGGTTAGCCATAAATTGATCTCCTCGGTCTGGTATAATAGATACCGGTACACCATGAAGCATAACAGTCTCCTTGATATACAACTTTGCATAATCTTTAGCCATGTAAGTTGTCTTAACTGGAAGAAAATGGGCACATTTTATAAGTCGGTCAGCTATCACCCAGATAGAGTCAAACTTATGATAAGAGCGAGGATAACCAATAACGAAGTCCATATTAATCACATCCCATTTCCAGGTCAGAATATCTATATTCTGAAGCAATCCACGGGGTTTCTGATGTTCTATCTTTACTTGTTGACAATTGGGACCCTGGGCTACAAATTTTTCAATAGAGTTCTTCATGTTATCCCACCAATACTGCTTCTTGAAATTATGATACATCTTTGTCGAGCCGGTATGGATGGAATATCGGGATTGATGAATCTCATTCATAATCTTCTCTCTTAACCCTACCATATTAGGCACACATAGTCGGCCCTGGTATCTCAATGCCCCATCTCCTCCAATCTCAAATGCTGTAATTTTACACTGTTGAATGCTCTCTCTCAATCGTACTAAGATAGGATCTTCATATTGTCGTGTTTTTACCTCGGCTACCAAAGATGATTTTGATGTATTCTGTACAGTAACACCTCCGTCATCAGAGTCTAACAATCTTATTCTCATATTGGCTAGTTGATGAAGTTCTTTAGTCATCCCCCATCTACCCGCTTCAATGTGTACTAAGCTTCCCATTGACTAACGGCTGAGAGCATCTGCCACAACATTTGGCTTTACCGGGATGATACAATATCTCGATGTCGTAGTCCTTAAGTAATTCAAGCCACCTACGCTGCCTCAAATTCATTTCTTTCTGCTTTAAGATGTACTGTAAACTCTTGTGGTCTGTGTAGATGTCAACATGGATGTTGTATAAGTAGTTCTGCCATATCTTCAAAGCATATATTACTGCAGCCAATTCCAAATCATGGGTTGGATAATTCTTTTCATGCTTCTTCAATTGTCTTGATGCATAAGCAATCACCTTCCCACCCTGCATCAATACACACCCCAAACCTATACCTAAGGCATCACAATATACCGTATAACCTTCTATTCCTTCAGGAAGAGTGAGCACTGGTGAAGATGTCAATTGATTCTTCAACTCTTGAAAACTACGTTCACAAGTGTCAGACCTCTGGAACTTGGTAGCCTTCTATGTTAACTTAGTCAATGGTGTTGATATAGAGGAAAACCATTCTACAAGCCGCCCATAATATCCTGCTAGCCCCAAGAAGTTGTGGACTTCTAATGGTTTTGTAGGTCTCAGCCAATTCTTTACTACATCGATCTTCTAAGTGTCGACACTAATACCCTCGTCAGATATCACATGGCCAAGGAATGCTACTGAGTTCATCTAGAATTCATATTTTGAGAGCTTACAATATAACTTATGATCCTGAAGTGTTTGTAATACTATCCGCAAGTGGCCAGCATGTTCCACCTCCGAACGAGAATACACTAGAATGTCATCCATGAAAATAATTACGAACACATCAAGATAGGGCCTGAATATAGTATTCATGAGATCCATAAAAGCAGCTGGGGCATTTGTTAGTCCGAACGACATCATCAAGAACTCAAAGTACCCATATATTGTTCGGAAGGCCGTCTTTGGAATATCCTTCTCCTTAACCCTCACCTGATGATACCCTGAACGTAAGTCAATCTTGGAGAAATACTTGGCACCCTGGAGTTGGTCAAACAGGTCATCAATTGTTGGAAGTGGATACTTGTTCTTTATAGTAAGCTTATTCAACTGTCGATAGTCGATAAACATCTGTAACGACCCGTCTTTCTTCCGCACGAATAAGATTGGTGCACCCCAAGGTTCAGTGCTAGGCCTAATGAAGCCCTTATCCAGCAAGTCCTTCAACTGCGCCTTCAACTCTCGCAACTCTGTCGGGGCCATTCTGTATGGAAGGATAGAGTTCGGTTGAGTGTCAGGCAACACATCAATGCTAAACTCAATCTCCATTTCAGGAGGAAGGCCTGGGAGTTCATCTGGAAATTCATTGACCACGGGGATTGATTGTAGAGTAGGCGGCTTCGCCTCCGCATCCCTAATGCGAATGAGATGATAAATGTAACCTTTTGAGATCATTTTCCTTTCCTTAAGATAGGAAATAAACCTACCTTACGGTGTAGCAATGTTCCTTTTCCATTCAATGACGGGTTCACCAGGAAATTGAAACCTAACCATCTTCGTACGACAGTCAACATTTGCATAGCATGAGGCCAACCAGTCCATTCTTATTATCACATCGAAATTAACCATTTCTAACTCAAATAAATCTTACGAGGTTTGACGACTACAAATCATCACAATGCAACCTCTGTATACCCTTCTAGAAATCACAGAATCTCCTATCGGAGTAGATACCGCAAGGGATTTAATTATCAATTTAGGTTCAATGCCAAACTTATTTGCCACGAAGGGTATAACATATGATAATGTAGATCCCGGATCAATCATCGCATACACATCATAAAAAACACAGACAATATGCTTGTAACGACATCTAGATATGACTTAAGATCCTATCGACCTACTAGAGAATAGGTTCGATTTTGAGCACAACTCGAACTCGGCACTGCACCTCTACCTCTACCATGACCTGTCGATTGCTTAAAACCACGTGCTAGAGGTCGAACTGATGAGGAAGAACCTGACACGGATCCAATCGGCTGAGCCATACTATCACCTCCTCTATTAGGATAATTCTGCATTATATGGCCAGGCTGTCCGCAAGAATAACATGCATTAGAACCTCGACGGCACAGCCCAATGTTGGTCTTGCCGCACTGATCACAATGTAGTGTTGGGGGTCTCGTCTAACTAGTATCCCTGTGATGTTGCGAGCCTGATGCCCGTGAACTCTGACATGGACCAGAATAGGTAAATTGATCATATCAAGACCTTTGAATCTGTGGAAGAGCACTAGCTACAAGTGGCGCCAAACTCCTCGAAGATTGGAGCCTGACACTGCCTCTGAAGTCATCAGAGTATCCTGCAAATCTTTCCCTCTTATGTTGGCCCCTACCTTGATCCCTATCTACCCTTTGCTAGTGCTTACCATCCTCTAGGGTCTGGGCATAAGCTTGAATACGGGAAATATCCATGCATTCCTCCAAGGAGGCTGTCGTGCACTCATTTATCAGATGTGGTCCCAACCTTTTCACGAATAGATGCACCCTATCACTCATCTCGGCCACCATATGGGAAGCATACCTTGCCAAAGAATGAAACTGCATACTATACTCTCGCACACTCATATTACCCTATGATGGCCGAAGTTCAGGTGAAGTTTTGAAGAATCACAAATGAAGTCATGGACCAAGTCCATCATATGAGACACAATGTTTATCAACCTATACATGTGAGATACACGTGAAGAAGATAAGTCTCAAGGATCAAGCAGCAATATCTTCTAAACTGATCGAAAAGGCTGCATATTGGATGAGGAGAGGAAGTCTCCTTATAGGAAGAGGACACAATCCGGATAAAGGATAGGGTTGGAGTTTGTATTGTTTAAGGACTCAACTTAGATGGAATATCAGCAATTGAGTCTCAATCAAACTCTAATTAATAACTCATTGAATAAATGTGATTGTTCTCTTTTACAGGTATTGCACATACGCAGAGGTGAAAGTAAATTGAGAGCAAAAGAGCAAGGCAATTTTGCAAGCAATTTATGTGAGATTTAAGTGTGCACTTTTGAAACTACTTGAACGAGATACAAGAATAAGTTCCATTGTGTTTATTCTTATTCTAGTTCAATTGTAGTAGGTGGTTTAAAGTTGTACCTTTCCAGCTTTCATAGAAGCAATTGTATTAGGTACTTTGAGTATTCAAGTTAGAGTTAACTTAAAAGTATCGCAACAGTTGAGGCTGTGTGCCACACTGGGATTAGAGTTAATCCTTAGGTTTACAAAAATTTTGTAAATGCTATTTTGGCTCAATGATTTTAGTGGATGTTTGGGAAAATCCTACTGAGTAGTAGATCATGGTTTTTTACCTTTTGAGCCATGTGTTTTCCATGTAAAAATCTATGTGTTATTTATTTTCTGTACTTTTAATTCCGTAATAGTAGTAGTTAGAACACCTAGAAGAACCATGTTCTTCTAGATAGAAAATTGGGTACCACAATAATCACCCCCAACTTCTTGTGTGGTATTGATGTTTAGAACATCACCCTGTCGAAGGTTCAAGAACTTATCAGCTCGTCGTATCTCAACTGGAAAATAGTGACGAAGAAAGGCCTAAGAAAACTCCTTCCACACAGCTAGAGGAGCGTTCAGACACCTAGGTCTCTCCCAACTATCATACCAAAAAATCGCTAAATCCCGTAACTGATAAGAAATAAGCTCTACTACCTCCATATCACTAGCATGCATAACCCGCAGTGTACGATGAACCTGGCCAATAAAAGTCTATGGGTCCTCCTTGGGGTCTAATCCGGTAAATACTGGAGGGTCTAAATTAATAAAATCACGAACTCTCCTAGTAACTAGTTTATTAGCAGCATCTGTATTCTGCCTCTGAGCCTGAGCAACTACCAAGCTAGTCAATAACTACAAAGCACTCTGCATATCCTGGTCTATAGTACCAGAAGGGAAAACTAGAGGTGATGGGTGCCTCCTAATATCCTCTAGAGGAGACGGAGTAGATGAGGTAAGAGAGGGCATCTCACTCTGAGCCTCACTTTGGCATGCTCTGGCTTGGGGCACCTGACTGGTACCCTCTCCCGCTGTTGTGTCAAGCCGTCTACTAATCACTTGCTTCCTATTTGAAGGCATAATTGAAAGAAAACAAGGTGAATATTAGAGACGAACACTTACGACTCAACTCTACGCACAATCTAGATTCAGTAAAAAGATAACAACCCTAGATGTCATGTAGCCTTCTAATTATAAATGTGGCTCGCTACACATCCATAATCAAGACTCTACTAGACACGGCTCATAGACAACCTAGGACATACTTGCTCTGATACCAAGTTTGTCACGACCCAAATTGGAGGGCCATGACTAGCACCTGATCATACTTGCTGAGCACCAACATACATTTTATCTAACCTTCTTTATTATCTTTTAGGACCGACGAGATCAGTATAAATGGTATACATGGATCATCGATAACCAACAATAAAAGATGATGGCATGAGCATACATAACATGGGATGACCGGAAAATCAAGAAACTATACATAAGGTACGAGCTACTACGCTACCATGAAAGACTATACAACAATAACTAGCCGACAAGGCATACCAAACTATACATGAGTCGACACCTGTCTATGAGACACTAAAGGAACATAAGTGCCGCAACATTGCCGGAATAGGGCCCTGATATACCCATAATATCCATAACAAAAATGCATACCAAGACCACGGCAAGTCCGAAGAAGGGATCTCGCCAATCACCGCTGAATTGGACAGCCTGCTGTGGTGGGGGAGCAGTGCCTGCCTATCTATCAGGACCTGCAGCATGACATGAAGCATCCACAAATAAAAGGATGTCAGTATGAATAAAGTACTGAGTATGTAAGGCATGGAACCATAAGTACGAACAGCAATGTAAGCAGGGATAGAAAATATATAAACTGTAACATCTGGGTACCTCTAAGGGATACTTACATGCAATGCATGATACATATGTATATATACATAAACTTTTAAAACATACGTCTCTGTGGGCATACCTCAAAGAGGACTCGATAAAAACTTACCCGGCCATCATAAGGAAGAATCGTACCCGGCCACGTGGAGCTTGGTAAAACCCAACTGATCAGTGGTCGCATAATAGGTTCCCTAACCGGTCGACTATAGCACGGCTCGGTAGAGTAAAATAGATACATATATATAATACATGCTCGACTTATGGAATCATGTTCTAAACCTTTTGGAGTGACATAAGGTTGGTATCCTCTGTACACGTTATTAGGACTAATTCTTCACTATGAACATTATAAGAATCAGGAAGTACCAACAACATTGATAACATATGAATAAGAGAAGAAACATCAACATTAATCATTCCATAAGAGGGGAAACAATAATGCAACTACTGCTAGCTTCTAAGAGTAGAGTATCTTTGGAAGCTCGTTCATTACATTATGTACAATCGGAGTCGTGCAAAAGAAGGAAAGGGATAGCCTCACATACCTTGTATATATTGTCCAACCTCAAGTTATACAAATGTCACGACTCTTTAGTCTAAAATAGGAGAAATGTCATGAAACGGACAGTGCCTCCCCTATTTATATGAGTTCCCAAAAGTGAAAACAATCACCAAACAGCCAAAACAACATCAATGTTAATCATATTGAACCTCCCAAAATAGTCCACCAACCGATAACATTACTACCAAGCCTTTCGATATATATTTCACAGGTTCTAGCTTCAATGACTTATATAGAGTAAGAGATTCCTTACCTTTAGACAGAAAGAAAAACTCCAATTTGACCTTAATTGTCCATGAAATATCCCTCCAATGCTGCCACAATAACAAGGAAGCGAAACTAGCAATCAATTAGGGTTTTTCGGTACTAGAATCACTTTAGAAGGATTGAAATCACCTAGGATTGATATTAAGAACTTGAGTGAGTATACACAGAATATAAACCCCTGAAAACAACCTTCCACACGAGCTGGAACAACACAAAATTGAGCAACAACAAGAATAACAAGAAACTTACTAGCGCCACGGGATTCCCGACACTTGATTTGTGTTGTTTGCCCTTTGTTTGGGTCTTGAATCTTGAGAGAACCTTTAGAGGATGTTCCTAGGGTTCTAAGGTCTGAATATAATGAAATGAAATGACTTATAATGGGTTGTAGGGATCTTATATATATATATCCAAAAGTCTTAAACCGCCTGTGGGCCCCATAGAGAGGTGCTTGGCGAAGTCTCGTGAAAATGAAAATATCTCTCTACTCCAAGATCATATCGAGAAACGGTTTAATGCGTTGAAAACTAGACTCATAGATCTTCAATTTGGTGGGCAGATCACCCCATAATTTTAAGTAAATTGGGAGAAAACTTTATTAACATTTGACCTAATGTTTAAATAAAATTATGAACCTAAGTTGCGACAACTTTTGTCGACTTTTGTCTCATAACTCGTTTGACTTCAAGACTTGTGATACGGATATTATATGATTCAAATAACTTAAAACATGACCTCTTGAGTGTATTAATAATGTTTACCCGAAAATACGAGTTACATCATCCTCGATTCGTTTAACTTCTAATACTTGATGTCACACCTCCTTTTTACGAGCTATTTACTACATCCCGAGAAGGGATATAATAAAAGGAAGGAGTTTTTCCAATTTAAGGACTATCATATCTATTGCCTTTGGGTCTTTCTCCAATCGAACTTGCAACAGATTTACTGCATTTTTAGATTATTACAATTCCTTTTAAACTCAAACATAATTATGCACTTAATTATAAGGAACTCTCCTTTATTTTTAAATATACAGAATTGGATCTAATGTAACGAAAATTCAAAAGCAAAACAAGCTATGATCATATCACGAATATTATTTTACCAAGCACTTGAAGTTATTTCCAATATTAATCGCTTTAAACTGAACTAAATGCTATCATAGTTGAACTATTTCTGATTTATGACATTATCTTAGAAATGATANTATTTTTTTTAAAAAAAATTCAGTATACATGTAATAATACCTAACAGAATTAGTTTCAGGATGCTTAGATCCATTCTACTTTATATTTTCCAAAATGATGTCATATAACCTCAGCTATAGTACGAAACTAGTCTAAAACTAAAGTTAATATCGAATTAAAGTTTAACAGTCCAGTCCAATTTATTACATATTAAACTAATCCTAACGAATACAAAAGATTAAGTTCAATGAATTAACAGTAAAATACGAGATGACATTTAAACTTTTCACTCATCTTCTTCAATTTCAGAATTTACATCATTGATAGAAGTGTACCTGGAAGTAAAAGGAAATCAATGAGATCTAGTGACAAAAACAGGATCAGCACGATGATAACA
>MU670859.1:6581-19264 GCA_026770625.1 Nicotiana glauca
TATGTGAAAGCTCCGATAATTTTTAGGTGAATGGGGCAGGCGGGTCGGGTTTTAGGGCATGGGTTGGGTTTAGTAGTGGGTTGGGCTCATTTAATTTCAATTGTTTTTGAGCTAAATTAGTCCAATTAGCCCAATGCTTATTTTGTACTATGTATTCTTGTATTGTATTTTGTATTGTATTTCTATATTCCTTTTCTTTTGTATTTTTGTAATTATTTTTTTTCTAATTTTATTAAATTGTTAAACTAATTAAATTCTAGAATTTATTTAATATTTATTTTGTAGTAATTTTCAATTAAAACATTAAGATGCTATTTTTTGATTTTTTCTTTAATTTTTTTTTTCAAAAATGCATTAATACTAAAAATATAAAAATTAAAAATCCTAATGCATATGCATATTTTTGTATTTTTTAATACGAGTTATTATGCGACCAATTAACACAAAAAATGCAACAAAAATTTCTAAAATTATAAAATTATTTTATTTGAAACTTTTGGAATAATTTTCTTAGGGCAAAAATCACGTGCTCACAGCTACTTGTTGTTCTTTTTCGGTACTACTACATTATTAGCTAACCAATTTGGATATTTTACCTCGCGGATGGACCCAATTTTTAAAAGTTTTTGCACCTCATCTTGAATTACCTGGTTTTTGAAAGATTCTTGCTTTCTTTTCTTTTGTTTGACAGGCGAGTACGATGGATCTTCATCTAATTTTTGGGGCATCACTTCTGGAGGTATACATGTCATATCAGAATGGGACCAGACAAAACAATCTACGTTAGTTTTTAAAAATTCAGTCAACTTACCTTTCATTTCTTGACTTAAGTTGGTCCCGATGCAGACTTTCCTCTCAGGCCAAGATGAAAATAGTTCTACAACTTCTAATTCCTCAATTGTTGTTTTGATGTTTTCATTTCAATCTGGTTCTTACATAGTATCAGGCCTCGATTCTACATCTGTTCGCCCATGCTTAGTTGAGGCTTGTGTTGCAGCATCCTCAACTAAATTCTGTGATTGCGTTCTTCATTTTTTGAACTTGAATCCGCTATGGAAATAATTCTCCTAGAGGCTTGTTGATCACCATGGATTTGTTGTATTCCCCATCGTGAAGGGAATTTAATAACTTGATGCAAAGTCGATAGAACATCTTCCATCTCATGAATCCATGGTCTACCAAGAATCATGTTATAAGCCATATCCATTTCTACCACTTGAAATTTGGTACCTTTAACTACTCCTTCGGCGAATGTGGTTAGTTTTATCTCGCACTTTGTTATGGCGCTCGAGTTGTCAAAACTAGAGAATGTTTGAGTCTTGGGTATCAACTTATTATCAACTTGCATCTCATTTACCACTCTTAATAGAATGATATTCACAGAACTACCTAGATCAATCAAAACTCATTTCACATTAGTGTCATGTACAAGTAAAGATATTACTAGTGCATCATTATATGGGGTTAGCACGCCATCCGCGTTTGCATCATCGAATGTAATATTATCTTCTTCCAAATCTTGACGAACTCGCTTCCCGTGTGTGACCGTTAGTTTTGACACCTTCCTCGTTGCTATTACGCCATTGATCTATTCTCCTCCACTTATGACATTAACCGTCCTTTTTGGTGAAGGGGGGTTTTAGAGGCTCATGTCTGTTTTTCATATATGCCTGCTTTCCTTTTTCACTAAATAATTCAGTTAAATACCTTTTATTCAATAAATGTTCTACTTCACCTTGCAACAATCTACAATCCGCCATTTTGTGACCGTGATCATAGTTCTACACATCAAAAATCAGGATTTTGCCTGTTCGGGTTTGATCCCATTTCTTTTGGCCAGCGTACCTTATCTCCCATGCTCCTTAAAACATCCATCAATTCGTATGTGCTTACATTTAAAACTGTAACCACCGATCTTCGCCTTAGAGCTTCTATCATCACCACGCGTCTCTCGCGTGCTTGGTTCTTTCCCGAACCTTGATGATAAACTTGACTCCCTATCTCTTGACCTATGATCATACCTTGGGTTTTCCTGCTTTGAATGTGAGTCTCTTCCTGCTGGTCCCATGTAAGGTTCATACCTATTTTTACCATACCTTTTTCAGCTTACTTTTTCATCCCTTCGAGATTAAATGATGGTATCCTCTTCTATCCGCAACTTCGTGTTGTATCTGTTATAAACATCATTCCAAGTTGTAGCTTGAAATTCTTGTAGACTTTCCTTGAGTCTCCTCGTGGCTTCTGAACTTTTCTTATTTAGATTGCTAGAAAACGCCATAGTTGCCCAGTTGTCTGGTACATGTGGCAACATTATCCTTTCACTCTGGAACCTGTCTATGAATTCCCTAAGCAGCTCTGTATCTCCTTGCTTTATTTTAAAAGTGTCTTCCATTCTTTTCTTAACTTTTTGAGTTCCCGAGTGTGTTTTGATGAATGAATCTGCAAGTTCAACAAAAGAATCTATAGAATTTTTGGGTAAAAGAGAATACCATGTTAATGCTCCCTTAGTGAGTGTTTAACCGAATTTTTTGACCAATACTGATTCAATTTCCTGCTTGGTCAAGTCGTTGCCTTTTACACCGATTGTGAATGCAGTTATGTGATCCCGTGGATCAATTGTTCCATCGTATCTTGGAATATCGGGCATCTTAAATTTCTTCGGAATTGGTAAAGGAGCAGCACTTGGCTTCCAAGGTTGTTGTGAGTATTTGTCCATAACTATCTGTCATGCCTCGAACTTGGGCGTGGATGTAACACGGCCCTCGGTGCCTGATTACACGTGACCGAGCGAACCAACTTGCTAGCTGAATCAACATGTGGTATCACAACATACTGAATGCGGAAGATAAACTAACATAGCTGATATACTGAATCTGGATGATATAAATCAAAGTGTGGAAATACTAATACAATTCTAAAATATATTTGTTGCCAACATAGCTTAATATGAAAAGCATGCGACTCAGTCTAGTTGTTACTCTGGTATATGAAGCCTATAATGAAATACTGAAAAAACTGACTTTCTGAAAATACTGAAGATCGTAAGGTAATGATAATGCTCCGAAAGAATTGGGGATCACCAAATTAGCTGGTACGAGAATTCTAGCGCTCTGAATAATCAACCTGTAAATTATTACCTACATCGTGAGATGCAGGCCCTGGGCAAAAGGGACTTCAATACATTTGAATTGCACTGGTATGTAAAGCAACTAAAAGAAAGAATTATAAATGCTGAAACTGAAAATGAGCTGATAACTGATAATTGACAATTAATACTGAAATGATAACTATTGAAACTAAAACTGAAACGATAGCTGATAGTTGATAACTAATAACTAAAATGATAACTGATAACTGAATTGATAACTGATAACTCATAACTAAACTGATAACTGGTAACATAAATGATAACTGATAACTGAACTGAACAAAGTAAGTAAGGATATGAATACTCCCTCTTCTGAATGATGAACAACCTGTTTATCTGAATATTAAACTACAGCCTCAGGCCCAATATATATGTGTATAAACTGCGGCCTCAGGCCCAAAGATGCATAAAGCATAAACTGCAGCCTCAGTCCCAAAGATGCATAAAACATAAACTGCGGCCTCGGGCACAAATACAGGTGTTCAACATTCAGGAACTGAGAATAAAACTACAATATATGATAGTGAAATACCAAATCACACTGAGTTACATGATATTGAAATACTTGATCACACTAAGTTACATAATACTTGAATACTGAATAGGACTAGACTGAGATATGTATTCTTAAACTGATTATGAACACTAAAACTTCAACTGTTTATGGCATACTGAGTAATCTATACTAAGACTCAGGGGTATCAAACCCAAATCTATATTGAATACGCACTGAGCTCAGAACATTCAGAATGAAAGTAGTGAACGAGTTATGAAGCTAGAGAATAGAAGTCCTGCAACTATTCAATGAACTAGGCTTAACTATATTTCTGAGGCAATTAGTAACCTGGTAAAAGAAACGTAGTGTAGAGAGAATCATTAACATTCCCAAACATTAAGAGTTAGCCTCACATATCTTAACTTCCTGCTCTTGAGCGTAATACAACATTCGTCAACCCTATCAACATTAATCTATATCAATACAAGTCAAAGGGATTCCATATTAGCAATAATTCTCATGTTTTAGTCACTTAAGTATTTTCTCCAACACTTGGTGACATAAAGCTTCATAATCCTTATTAATGATGTTTCTACGCTCAATAGGCCATTCTCTTGATCCTAGATAAATTCTAAAATCACAATTTTCTTATAATCAATGTCATTCTTCTTCACCCAAAAGATAAACAACACCCTTAACCAATAATCAACAATCAACAATCAACAAGCCAAACCTATAATTTTTCATGCTTTTCTATCAAACCCATCAACTCGTATCTCATGAACTAGAGTCTATAATCATTAATCCAATAGTATAATTGATTAGAGTTTGAAGACATTACCTTTTTGAAGTTCAATCCTCTTGAATTCGAGTTCTAGGGTTTCTTCTTGCAACAATGATGTCCCAATCGAATATCTAATGATATGGAGGGTTTACCCATATTAATAAGATGTTGAGAAATTAAAATTAACTTAGAATCACCATTAGAACTTACCTTGGATGGTGAAAGGATCCTTAAGGAGTTAGGTTTTTTAGAGTTCCCCTTTCTAGAGCAATTTTTATGTTTTGGGGCTGTGATGGACAAAATATGGCTTTAAAATGACCCCCCACGAGTGTGCCCGCACACCTGGAGACCTGACCGCACTACTGACAACGTAAAATGGTAGTAACACTGCCTCAAAAGAAGCGCGGCCGCGCTACAGAGCGCGCATATCACATAATATTCAAAATTCTAAAACTTTTATGCTTTGAGTTTTTCCAAATTCCTTACACATTTTTACTAAACCCTACTGGAAGACAGACCTTTTGCAAACATAGTCGATTTTATCAAATCTTATGCACCTCACTTTCTATTTTGGAACAACTATTTTACCCATAATCATCCGGATGGGACCTTCACATGTCCAAAATATAACCTTATTACTCCTTTAACTCATTCATACATAAGCCAAATTTTCCGGGTGTTACATTATCTCCCCCTTGGGATCATTCGTCCTTGAATGATTGTCCTGACTGTAATTTCTGCTATATCCGGACCTTAAACGGGTATGGTGAAAACATGAACTTTCATTAACACTTGTATACTAAACTAAATGAATACATAATTATTGAATTGTTGCGATACTGAACTGAATAACTGCTGCATTGACTGAATATTGGTCTTCCATGGATACGTGAATACTGAACTAACATGGATATATGAATGTTTAACTGGCACGAATATTTGAGTAGTCTGAGTACTAAGCTGGCATGAATGTCTAAGTATTGGACTTAACATGAGTAGCTGAGTATTGAGCTGACATGAGTATATAAGTACTGAACTGACATGAGTATCTGAGTACTGAAATGACATGAGTATCTGAGTACTGGAAACCTAAATGTTATAACATGACACGTGAAATACTAGCTGTACCACTATTAATTATGGTGGCAACTCTAACTCATAAGCTAATTGACTGATCCTTCGTAAGAATCTAGATGACCCAATATAGCAGGGACTATGCTTCCCCTTCTTCCCAAATCTCATAATGCTTTTCATAAGCGAAACTTTCAGAAACACACAATCATCAACTTGAAACTCTAGGTCTTTATGTCGCACGCTCGAATAGGACATTTTAGCAGCTCTGAGTTTTCTTCAAACGCTCTTGAATCAACTTAACTTTCTCTATAGTCTGATAGACCAAATCGGGTCCTAACAACTCCACTTCTCCAACTTCGAACCAACCAATTGGTGATCTACACCTTCGCTAATACAGAGCTTCGTACGGTTCCATCTTGATACTAGAATGGTAGGTTATTATTAGCAAGGTCAATGAGAGGTATGTGATCATCCCAATTACTTTTAACATCAAGGACATATCCTCAACTGTTTGAACAATGCGCTCCGCATGGCCATCTTTTTTAGGAGGAAAAACATGTGCCTAATCATTTCTGAAAGAACTTCTAAAAGTTCATTTTAAACTGAGCACCACAATTCGAAATGACGGACAACAGAGTCCCATACATCAGACGATTTCCTGAATGTACAACTTGGTATAATCTTCTACTGAATCTGTAGTTTTTACTAGCAAGAAGCGTGCTGACTTAGTAAGTCGATTTACAATCATCCAATCAAATAATGCTTTTAAAATGAGCAAGATAATCCTGTTATAAATTTCATATTTACCATCTCCACTCAGAATATGTGTATTTTGTGATAAAAATACTAGACTTTCTGCTGCTCGACTTTCACTTGCTGAAATTCGGACAATTGGCTACAAAGTCTGCGACATTCTTTTTCATGTCGTTCAACCAATAAATCTCCTTGGTTATGATACATATTTGGGGGACTGGATGGAAAGAATATTAGGAATTATGGGCTTCTAACATGATCTCCCTTTTTAAATCCATCTATGTCTGGAACACACAATCTGTCTTGGTACCTTAAAGTACCATCATCTCCCCTTATTCAAAAGTCATCGTCTTATACTTGTGAATCTCCTCTTTCAACTGCAAAACGTATGGATCATCAAATTGTTTCTCTTTCTCTTCGGATACTAAGGGGGAACAAGTTGTGTTCTAGACAACAACTCTATCATTATCGGAGTCCGAAGTCGAACTGCTATCTTGGCTAAGTGGTGAACTTCTCTCACCAGAGTTCTCTTATCTACCTCAATCATGAGTTATTCTCACACTTTATCTTCTTAAGCACTTCCTAAAAATACTTATAGCATTGTTGTGACCAAATTCTTTGACCAGTACTCCGAAGACTAGAGTCTCGTGCAATGGCGCTACCCTCGTGGCACATAAATAGGCATGATTTTATAGCTTTTTTGTGATTGCTTTATCATCAATAACTAAGCTCGGTGATTATTCTACTCACTTTTTGTTTCTTACACATGTTATACATAATCCCTGTGGTAATTATACAATTTTTCCTCATTAGCGAACTGATTTTCTTTTTCACATCCCATGCTAACTATTCGAGTTTCAAATCTCCATCTGGACTTACTGATGGTTTTCACATCACCCCTTAGACTAAAGGTCTTATACTTGTGGATCCTTCTCTTTTTGTTGGGATCCAAATAACTTTTCTTATCTTCTGCAACTCTTTGCACTTTACATTAGTGACCATTCATCTTCCGACTTACTTTTGAGCAATCTTCCTCACTAAGAAAAAATAAATTACTCACTTAATGGAAAGCTAATGTATTCACAACTATCATACCTAATCTTAATAATTTAACTCTGCTCACACTGTCAATCTTGGGGAGACCCATTTTCGATAATTCTTAAAGGCTATTCTTCTATAGCTTGTGCTCTCACTTCTAGCTGATTTTTTTCCCACTGCCACTGTAATTCGGGTTTAGCTTAAACTCTCTAGGTTCTAACATACATTCGGTATTTCAAACTGTCATCTACTCACTAGATTTAACCTGGCTAAGTAAATCAAATTGTATCTCTAGTAGCTCTACTAAAATTTGCTAATTCACTGTGTCAACTCAAACATACTAACTATTCTTTTACTAACTACCTGCTAGCGTCATGTGTTCGTGTTCTTCTTTGAATAACTAAAGTGAAGCATAAGGCTATTTCTAATTTCCCTCATTATCCGACCCTATTCTATGGTCGCATACTATCCTTTTTTTTTTCTAAACTATGTGCATAGATCACACTTAGAGAATTCATCTGTCTTAAACAAAAATTAGAATACCTAACCCTAAACTTTCTATATAATACAAAATCATATCATACTATAAACATCCGCGGTAATCACTTAGTCACATAACTTAAGGGGTAACTGCCATATCTTTTATATTACATCAATAGCTGCTTCTTATAGTAGCTTACTAACGTGGTACTTCTAGTTCTGATTTGAATAAATCTAAACAGCTTAAAATCATTCCCTGAAATTCAATATTGGCTGCTCTTGGTTCTCATTGCATACATCATATCTTCTTGTCATTTGCATGAGTTGTACGAAATGACATATTTGGTAATAACAAACGTTTCTGACTCCTATGTATTTTACCCTTAGGCTCTTTTCTATCCAAAATTATAGTGATCAATGTTAGGGTGTGACATCTGAACTATCATCATCCAACTTGTGGCTCCATTCCCAAGAATTACATAAAGTTGTTCTAGGAGGTAAAATACATACAAATACACTACAATGCACAAACTTATCCTTCAGAGTGTACCATGATCTGATAATTCACTTCATGTACCATCCGGTGAGTCTTGGTCTTAATCCGGTCCTAAAACATGCAAAGATTTTGCTATGATCACTGTTACTTACATTTTCTTTTAGCACCCATAGGCATCACTGTATTACTCACCAGCCACCAGAATTTTGATACATTGAAAATTGGAGATCTGGTAACTGAATAACTGAAAACTGGCATCCTGAATAACCATAACTTGCTAACTGAAAGACTGTATAACTGGTAACTGAGGTAAGCTGATAACCATAAGACATCATAACTGCTTTTGTACTTTTGGATAAGGTTATGCTTTAATCTGTACTACTATCCATTGCATCCCACTTTAACATCCTCTTAAGTCTCATATTTACTAACCTGTACTCCATAATTATACCCCAATGGGCGGCTATCCTCTTTAGGACCTTAGCTTTCTCCTACGCGTCACTTGGGCATCCAATACATGTGGAAATCGATTGGAAAATAAGGTTTATTGCTCTAAGCTTCATGGCACGATCTAGAGTAGAAAGAAATGAGACAATCCTGGATTTCTTAGTAGTTAACCGTTTATACGAGTGGCCGGCACACACATATAAAGAAAACTCCACTAGACACGACTTCATAGACTCCCTAAGACTCTTGAACCTAGTGCTCTAATACCAAGCTTTGTCACGCCCCGAACCTGGGCCTGAACATAATACGATACTCGGTATCTTACTACACATGACCGAGCGAACCAACTGGCTAGCTGAATCAACATGTGGTATCATAACATACTATGTGGAAGATAAACTAACACATGCTGATATACTGAAAGTCTGGATAATATAAATCAAAGTGCGGAAATACTAATACAATTCTAAAATATATTTGTTGCCAACATAGCTTAATATGAAAAGCCTGCGACTCCGTCTAGCTGTTACTCTAGTATATAAAGCCTCTAATGAAATACTGAAAAAACTGACTTTCTGAAAATACTGAAGATTGTAAGGTAACGATAATGCACCGAAAGAACTGGGGATCACCAAATTAGCTGGTACGAGAATACTAGCGTTATGAATCATCAACCTGTAAATCATTACCTGCATCGTGAGATGTAGGCCCCGCAAAAGGGACGTCAGTATATTTGAATTGCACTGGGATGTAAAGCAACTGAAAGAAAGAATTATAAATGCCGAAACTGAACTGAGCTGATAACTGAGAATTGATAATTGATACTGAAATGATAACTATTGAAACAAAAACTGAAACGATAGCTGGTAGTTGATAACTGACAACTAAAATGATAACTGATAACTGAACTGATAATTGATAACTGAACTGATAATTGATAACTGATAACTGGTGACTGAAATGATAACTGATAACTGAACTGAACAAAGGAAGTAAGGATATGAATACTCCTTCTTCAGAATGATGAACAACCTGTTTATCTGAATATTAAACTACAGCCTCAGGTCCAACATATATGTGCACAAACTGCGGCCTCAGACCCAAGTATACGTATACATAACTGCGACCTCAGATCCAAAATGCATAAAGCATATACTGCGGCCTCAGGCCCAAAGATACATAAAGCATAAACTGCGGCCTCAGTCCTAAAGATGCATAAAGCATAAATTGCGGCCTCAGGCCCAAATACAGGTGTTCAACATTCATGAAATGAGAATCAAACTACAATACATGATAGTAAAATACTAAACCACACTGAGTTATATGATATTGAAATACTGGATCACACTGAGTTACATAATACTGGAATACTGAATAGGACTAGACTGAGACGTGTATTCTTGAACTGATTATGGACAGTAAAACTTCAACTGTTTATGGCACACTGAGTAATCTATACTAAGACTCGGGGGAATCAAACCCAAATCTATATTGAATATGCACTGAGCTCACAACATTCAGAATGAAAGTAGTGAACGAGTTATGAAGCTAGAGAATAGAAGTTCTGCAACTATTCAAGGAACAAGGCTTAACTATATTTCTGAGGCAATTAGTAACCTGGTAAAAGAAACATAGTGTAGGGAGAATCATTAACATTCCCAAACATAGAGAGTTAGCCTCACATACCTTAACTTTCTGCTATTGAGCGTAAAACAATATTCGCCAACCCTTTCAACATTAATCTATATCAATACAAGTCAAAGGAATTCCATATTAGCAACAATTCTCATGTTTTAGTCACTTAAGTATTTTCTCAAACAGTTGGTGACATAAAGCTTCATAATCCTTATTAATGGGTTTCTACACTCAACAAGCCATTCTCTTGATCCTAGATAAATTCTAAAATCATAATTTTCTTATAATCAATGTCATTCTTCTTCACCCATAAGATAAATAACACCCTTAACCAATAATCAACAATCAACAAGCCAAACCTATTATTGTTCATGCTTTATCAAACCTATCAACTCGTATCTCATAAACTAGAGTTAATAATCATTAATCCAATAGTATAATCGATTAGAGGTTGAAGATATTAGCTTTTAGAAGTTCAATCCTCTTTAATTCGAGTTCTAGGGTTTCTTTTTACAACAATGATGTTCCAATCGAATATCTAATGATATGGAGGGTTTACCCATATTAATAAGATGTTGTGAAATTAAAATTAACTTAAAATCACCATTAGAACTTACCTTGGGTTGTGGAAGGACCCTTAAGGAGTTAGGTTTTTGAGAGCTCCCCTTTCTAGAGCAATTTTTTATGTTTTGGGGTTGTGGGGGACGAAATATGTCTTTAAAATGACCCCCACGAGCGCGCCCGCGCACTTGGAGACCTGACCGCGCTACTGACCACGCAAAACGGCAGTAACACTACCTCAAAAGAAGCGCGGCTGCACTAGGGGCGCGCATAACGCATATTGTTCTGTAAAATGTGCATAACATTTTGTATAGATATCCGTTCAGGCTCCATAATATATCGTTGGAAAGTTATTTCAATGCTTTGAGTTTTCTCAAATTCCTTACACATTTTTACTAAACCCTGCTGGAAGATAAACCTTCTGCAAATATAGTCAATTTTGTCAAATCTTATGCACTTCTCTTTTCATCTTGATTTTGAAATAACTATTTTACCCATAATCATCCTAATGGGACTTCACATGTCCAAAATATAACCTTACTACTCCTTTAACTCATTCGTACCTAAGTCGAATTTACGGGGTGTTACACTATCCTCTTGATTACATGCGGTACCTCAGGTATTTGCTCTATACGATCGCTCTATTCCTTGAGCTATTTCTGCAAAGTTAATACTAAATTTTGTAAATCAGAATTAATTGGGTGTCTTGACCCTCCATCATGAGATTCTCTAGGAGTTCCTCCACTGCCCGAGTTAATGAGTCATGAGCGAGGATTTTCTAAGGTGTTGTTGTTTGGAGTTGATGTTGGTGGCACAACTGGTAACTGGTTACGAAGACCTCAAGAGCTTTGCTGACCTATTGAGCGATTAACTTCGTTGATTGCCTCATCATTTTCAAACTGATCATTTGCATTTGATTGAGATCCATCAGGAGTCCTTCTCGAGATTGTCGAGGGGAATTTCGTGGGAAAGGGACCGGGGTTCCATCACCTTGCTGATTCTCCTGGAATTAACGGTCTCATTGATTGTTGTCATTGACATTTGACATGATTGATTCGAAAAAAATAGAAGTTAATTTAGGAAGTAATAGATTATCAGATTCCTAGTAATAGAACCAAATTATTTAACCATAAAATAGGAATTTCGGTCAAAGCTTGCTATTAGAAGAACTCACGTTACTGATAATCAAATAAAAATAATAATAATTGATATAAACGATAGTTGGATAGAAAACAAAGTAAATAAGTGTATTCTAATAGTATTTCGTGTCCTTACAAATGTTTATTCCTCACCTTTTATAGCTATTTCTAGGTGATGCATTTATTTTCTCCCATAATGGAGCCATTATGGGCAATTAATGACATTTAATGTAACGTTATAATTGACAATTGTAACTGTTCAGTATAGATTCTGTCTCCCGTAATTAATGCTCATTAACTACCAATAATACGTATCTATACTTTTTTGCTATCTAGATTCATTCCTCCGATGCTTCTTCAAATTATGAAAAGGTTTGAGCTCCCATTCCTTCTGGTTTTGTTGAATCTTTGCCCGTGTCTGTTAAAGTTCGTGCCTCTTCAACTATTTTTCCACAACTGTCATTCTTCTACGGACCCACGTGTCATGACATATCATCAAATAATTAATTTAATATACTAACTTGATTTTTTCAAATATAATATATATATATATATATATATATATATATATATATATATATATATATATATATATATATATATATATATATATATATATATATATATATATA
>MU670861.1:5807-50138 GCA_026770625.1 Nicotiana glauca
CTTTTAAAAATAAATGGGATGAGCCTCGTTAGAGAACAAAATGCACGGGGCCCTCAATTAATTGTTATAAAACCCTTAGATTTGGAAGGATCGCTTAGCGAATTTCGCGGTCTTTCCCAAGTAATAAGACGTAGATATTTTAGGCACGATTTTAACATACATTCTCAAGTATGGGTGCACATTTATGTGACCCAAATCTTACTCTCAACGAAGTCGAAATGTATTTAAAGCCACAGGTGTACTGGTACGGTGTGGTTCAAAAAATGCATTTTCACGACGTTGCAATTCCTTAAAATTGATAAAGCAGAATATTAATAATGCACATAATTGGAATATATAGAAAAATCAGATAAAAGCAAATGCAACAGTTGAGCGACCGTGCTAGAACCACGGAATTCGGGAGTGCCTAACACCTTCTCCCGGATTAACAAAATTCCTTATCCGAATTTCTAGTTCGCAGACTGTAATAGAGTCAAACTTTCCTCGATTCGGGATTAACTCGGTGACGTGGGACACCATTATATTCTCAAGTGGCGACTCTGAAAAATTTAAATAACTAATCTCGTTCCGACTGTCCTTAAATTGGAAAAACTCCTTTCCCTTCTTTATTATATCCCTTCCTGGGGTGTAGTAAAATAAGCGGGGCTTCCTGGTAAACTAAGTAAAAAGGAGGTGTGACAAGGAGAAAGTTTCATCAGACTAAGATTTTGATCCTACGAGGCAGTTCCTCAGACTAGGGTGTTTTGCTATCTTAGGAGAAAGATTCATCAGACTAAGATTTAGACTCTAGGAGAAGGTTCATCAGACTAGGTCCAGTTTTTGGCTATCTTAGGAGAAAGTTTCACCAGACTAAGATTTTGACTCTAGGAGAAGATTCATCAGACTAGGTATTTATCTTAGGAGAAAGTTTCATCAGACTAAGATTTAGACTCTAGGAGAAGATTCATCAGACTAGGTCTTTTGTTATCTTGGGAGAAAAAATTGTGAAAAGCAATGGCAGTATTTTATGCACAAGACAGGCAAGGGCAAAGATTTTGAGAAACTTCCCTTTTGTCGGCTCTCGTCGTCTTCCTTTTCTTTTCTTTCCTTTCTTGTTCCCTTACTGTTGAACCAACTTTCTTGTACTGCTTTATTCCTATTTCAAACAACAAAAACTTGTGAGTTTAAAATGTGGTGGTCGGTTTGTGGCCTTGAACTTCGAGGGCGGCCTGATATCCTCCATTTGTTGCATTGCATGAACTGTCATCTCCCTAATCCCCATGTCTCATATGAATCCCACTTCGTGTATATGATGTTCTTTCTTGGCTTGACCACTGGCTTCAGCCTTGAGTTTATTGTTCCTTCACTTATCACGATGACTGATTCCCACTCGAAGATCTTGCATGTTTATTGACTAACCACTTTCTTTGCTACCTTTGACACGGAGAATACCTCTGATCTGTTCACCAAAACACCTTCCATCTATTGCGTGGTTCCTAAATTTAGACGTATCAAACCCTTGTATTTCACACAAATCCCAAAGCATGTTGATTGTGGCCAACTCATTGTGCCTGCTGTTTTCTTCTGACTTAATGCCTTTATGTGTTCACTAGGCCCTATTTTGTTTAATTGGAAAGCTTGGTGGCAGATTTTGAAGTCATTTCTCACTTGGGTTGCCCCAATAGACTCAGGAAGAGGAAATAAACAAGATGGGAGGAATAGAGTAAAGGATAATAGAAAGAGACGATTCCTAACAAGAAACCTACAGAGTGGCAAACCATCATATGTGGATACCGACTCTAGCGACCTTGACATGCACCTACAGCCTACTCTATTTAGCAAATCTGATGTTCAGCTCTTGTTGTACCTTTTCGCCGTGAAAATGGGCTTCAATTCTCCGCTTGCCCGATCTGATTCACAATCCTTAGTCGACTTGTGGTGTCCGTAGGGTTTTCACCATCAAGCCTCTCTCCTTTTGAATTTTCTCTCGTCTCACTGTCGCCTTATGGTGCCCGTGAAGATTTTCACCAATAAGACTCTCTCATTTTTTATTTCTTTCACCTTTCATTGCCTTGGGGTACCCGGGAGGGTTCTCATCAACAAGACTCCCTCATTCTTAACTTCCTTCGTTTGGATCGGAGTGTTGCCCCTGATATGATTCACCTCTGCTCTCTTGACTTGGCATCTCTCGAAGATTGATCAGAAGGTCTTTCTTTGGACCGTAATGTGGGCTTTTGGATAGGGTTCGAAAGAAAGGATATTAAAGGCTCAAAACTATTTCATCATTGGTTCAAAATTACAACTTTCGGAATCAGATTTCCCACAAAAAACACAACTTCTGCCCCAGTTTCCTTTTGGGGGACTTTTGGGACTTTTATTTCGGTATGACTGAACCTCAGAGAGAGACTGCCTACGTACCCTTTCGGGATCAAGTCAAACGTAGTTCAGGCGACTACTTTTGTTGTTGCGATCTTC
This sequence comes from Nicotiana glauca, assembly GCA_026770625.1. Classification (NCBI taxonomy): domain Eukaryota; kingdom Viridiplantae; phylum Streptophyta; class Magnoliopsida; order Solanales; family Solanaceae; genus Nicotiana; species Nicotiana glauca. The sequence continues at coordinate 8,262 of MU670861.1, forward strand.
ACTTTCTTCCACTTTTCCTTTTCTTTCTTTTCATTCTTTTCTTTTCCTTCTCTTTTCTTTTCTTTTCTTTTCCTTTCTTTTTTTTTCTTCTTTTTCGTTTCTTTTCTCTTCTTTTCTTTTCATTTTTTTCCCACTGTTTTCTCTTATTTCTCCACTTACTTTCACTGCTCGGGCTTACGAGTTTTATAATTGATTACGAAAGAGGGGTATGCAAGAAAACAAACCGAGGCTCAAAGGGGTAACAAAGGATAAAGTGTTTGGATAGCAGAAAAACGCCTTCGTCATTCCAATCTCCAAAACATGCCAAGTACAAACTACACAGTTAAACAAGCTGAGGAAAACACACATAACACCTTTTGATTGATTCACATATGTGCCTTCTGTATTTTTCAATTACCTAGCACCATTGGACAACAATCTCGGTACCACGAACGGTCCCTGTAGACTTGGGGTAAACCGATGCGGCATGATGCATTTCAACGGTATTTCTTTAGGTTCTATCTGCCCCCAGTTTCACTTGATTTGGGCTCGAAGTGGTCTCAAAATGCCTTTACTTATTTCCCTTGAATGTCCTTACATCTTCAACATTGTTTCATTAATAAATTGACTATTAAAAACCAGGCTGAGAATTATGCGTGCACGTCATGTCACTAGAACCAGCGTGCAAGAATTGTAACATGAGAAGGAAACTAAATAAACTGACTAGAAATGGAGGGAAACAGAGAATTGCATTAGACTGACGGTGAAAGGGTTGAAACAACAGAACAAGAAAACTAAACTAGTTACAGCCCTAGACAGCACTAAACAAGCTATTATGACTAAACAAAGCAAAAGTGAAAAGATAGAAGGGTTTGAATTACAAGACCATATCCGGATTACAACCCTGAACATAACCCGGACAACAGAAATGACAAAAAAATAAACCGCTAAAACTCCACTCTAGCTAACCAGGAGATGGAGCGTCTTCCCAACCACAAAACTCGACACCTTAGCCACTGGATTGCCCATCAAAATTACTAGGACCTTCATTCAACAAATTTCTGAGAGGATTCTCATACTCCTCGTCACCACGGATCTTACCCACAAAATGTGCACCGTCATATGCAGGTAAATGATTTTGTGCAATATTCTGGGTGACATTGTCCTGGACCGCAATTATCCCTTCCTGAATCATTCTTTCTATCTCTCTTTTCAAATCCCGGCAACTTTCGACATCGTGCCCTTGGGCATTGGGATGGTATTCACACCTTTTAGAAGGATCGAGCTTCTTGCGCGCTTGTCCACATGATTCAGAGGAACTGGTGCAATCAGGTTATAATGCTTTAGTTTCTCAAACAAGTCTGCATATGATGATGGGGGTGAAAGTTTCCTACTTCTGTGCCCTCTCTTGCTTGAAATATTGGTTAGCTCGTAAACCTGCTCCAGGGGGATTCCTGTGGGCTCTTGGATGTGGGAAGGTGTTTTGAGTTGGGTAAATATTTTGTGGAGTGGGTGCACGCCATGGCGCATGGGTAGGATGTTGGGGGTATGTGTGGGCATGGTGGACAGAGAAGTAGGGACCACGGGGTGGGTAATAGTACTGTGGAGTGTGGGAAAAAATTTGGGGACGGGGTTGATGGTAATAGTGTGATGGGCCCCTGGACCAAGCTCTCGAGTCAACTACCTCCACATATTCTTTCTTTTTCTTTCCCAGTACCCCTCCGCTATGGATGGCATGAGTAGTTGCCTTGATTGCCGAATAGCTCATGATTTTGTCGGATTTGATCCCCTCTTCAACCATACTTCCCATTTTCACTACCTCGTTAAAAGATTTTCCCACTGCTGACACTAGATGACCATAGTAAGTAGGCTCCAAAGCCTGCAGAAAATAATCCACCATTTCCCCTTCCTTCATTGGAGGATCGACCCTTGCAGCCTGTTCCCTCCACCGAAATCTGTACTCTCTAAAGCTTTCTTCGGGCTTCTTCTCAATTTTTGTCAATGAGAGTCGATCGGGGACAATCTCGAGGTTGTATTGAAAGTGGCCTGCAAATGCTTGGGCCAAATCGTCCCATGTGTACCATCAGGCATGATCTTGCCGTGTATACCATTCCAAAGCGGCACCACTGAGACTTTGACTGAAGTACGCCATCAGTAATTCATCTTTCCCACCGGCCCTTCTCATTTTACTGCAAAATCCCCTCAGGTGGGCCACCGGGGGACCATGACCGTCATACAAGTCGAATTTTGGAATTTTGAACCCTGCGGGTAACTGAACATCCAGGAATAGACACAAATCTTAATAGGCCACACTGATTTGGCCACCCAACCCTTTTATGTTCCTGAAGGACTGCTCCAGCCTTTTTACTTTCCGAATCATGTCTTCCTGCTCCGGGTTTTTAAGTGGATTTTCAGTTTCCACCGGGAGCTGAAGTGAGGGGTGTAAGAATATGGCTCAGGCACTTTAAAAGTAGGCTCAGGAGGATAGCACTGACTGTCGTGAGCTTGAGACAATGGCTCACTGGAAGATCTTTGCCATGTGGCAGGTGGAGGCACCACAAAGACAGGGGTAATTGGTGGAGGAGGGTTTTGTTTGGGTGATGGAGCCTGGGGAGGATATGAGTTGGTGCTATAATTTTGTTGGTGGAAAGGGAAAGTTATAGATGTATGCACAAGAGAAAGCTCCTGAGACTGAGCCAAAGGTGGGATATATGCCGGATTGGCAGGATAAACAGGCGCTGGCTGACCTTTAGCCCAAGCCTGATGCATCTCGGCCATCTGCTGCCTCAACTTATACATCTCTTCCTTCATTGCTTTAACATCTACCACTTCCACCTCTTTTGATGGGTCCACGATACTGGTATCTGATTATTGTCTTGTCATGTTCATATTGGTTTTTGCCCGGGTGTTGTAAGAATGGGTTACCAGGATGCCGACTGCCTTTTATCCTTGTGTTGTAAAAACGAGTTACCACGCTAAAACCACAAACCAACCACCTTTCTGGAATGACACGACAAAAATGAAACATCACGTTAGCGTTAGGGCATTTAACATATTGGCAACAGCTTTTGATCGGGCGCATGCGTCATCCCAGCTTTTTCCTTATTTCGAATTGCAAACTTTCTCTTCCTTTGTTTTTCTTCTTTTTTTCTTCTTTTCACTCTTGCCTTTGTCTTCTCTTGTTCCTATTTTCTTCCTTTCTTGATGTGTTTTCGCTATTTTCTTTTCTTTTTGCCCTTTTGTGGGTTTTCCTTCTTTTTTTCTTTTTCTTTTTGCCTTTTTGTGGGTTTTCGTCTTTTTCCCCTTTTTTCTTCTTTTTCTTTTGGTTATGGTCGAATCCTATGTGGATTGCCTATGTATCATGACCCCCCATGAATCAGACCGAGCGTAGTTCTTGCAAATAAGTGCAAAATTAAATGCAAGAAATAAAGAAATAATTTTTGGGAATTTTCAAATTAACAACTGCGATTACAAAAACTAATAGACTATTTTTTTTTCAAAAAGGAAAGTACAAAACAGCCTAAAAAACAAAATACAGACTCGACTAATCTAGGAGTACATCAAAGCTTCAAATCCTGGGGTCCACGGGGCATCACTCGGCATCGTCGTAGGCCTGTGCAAGACTGAGAAGGCTTCAATATCAACTGTGACTATTTAAAGAAAACTTGCCATGTAATGACTTTTTTTGACTTTAAAAGCCAAGTGGCTATTTTTGAAAATTTTATTTAAGACTTGGTTTTGCAAATACGACCTTTCAGCACTTCCGAAAGAGAGATTATAAGGCTGTGCTCGCAAATCGTTTTAAAATGACTCAAGATGGTTGTTCTTGTAAAAACAGCCTTCCGGCGCCCTTTTGGGGACATTCGGCTTATTTTTCAACAAGAATGGCGTCACCCGAATTATTGGATAAAGATTAAAATATTGGTATTTTTGGCTATTTTTGCAAAAGGGGTGGTTGGACCAGTCAAGGGTTGCCTACGTATCTCACATCCGGTGAGAATCAAACCAGCATAGTTCGGGCCGATTCGCCAAAAATCAAAACTATTTTTGAACAACAATTTTCTTTTTCAAATATTTTCTCTTTTTCTATTTTTTTTTTCAAAAATCCGGCATCATTTCCGTACTATTTGGGCATTGGTTTTTCAAACAAATAATTACCCTCACTTAGTCCTAACACTGCTATTTTTTCACAATTTTTCACTCATTGTATACAAGCCGGTCAACATGCGAAGCCGAGAAAATAAATGTAAGTAGCACGTAATATGCATCAGGATGGTCATTTCAATTCGGGTCACCTGTCCTAGACGGACCCAACCCCTGTGTTGAGTCCCCTAAGTCAAATGCACATAATGCAAACAAGTGTCCTACTAGGGATCCGGCATGAGTTTATTGTTCTTCTAGGTTTAAACCTTAGGTTTATTGGTCTAGACCTAGCTTACCCGAGCGAACAACTCGGGCCGAGGGGGAGGCAGCGTACCGGGGATACAGAAGCTTCGCCGGCTTTGCAACTTATCCAAACCTCGTTCTAAATTAGGAAAAAGACTCTAAACAGAAGAGAAGCTACACGAAGTGCACCCTTCTCCATGATGTAGAAGACTCAGAAAGAGGAAGGGATTCGTGACAGTTTATATACAATTCAACAAATATTAAAGCGGTAAAATATTTAGCACATAAGGCATGGTACATGTAGCAAAATCAAATAAAGCCAAATACAACAATTTAACTAAGCTAGAATTCTTGAACCCTGAACCAAAATTCTGGGTTCTTGTCCCCAACAGAGTCGCCAGAGCTCTCACACCTCCTTTTTCGCTTACTACACCCCGAGAGGAGTATAATAAAATGAGTTTTTCCAATTAAAGGACAATCGAAACGAGATTCGTTTATAAAGAGATTCAGAGTCGCCACTTGGGAGTTTTATAGTATCCCAAGTCACCGGTTGGAATCCCGAATCGAGGAAAGGATTTGACTCTGTATTACAGTCGCGAACCAGAAATCCGGGTAAGAAATTCTGTTAACCCGGGAGAAGGTGTTAGGCATTCCCGGGTTCTGTGGTTCTAGACGGTCGCTCAACTGTCGCATTTAGCTTGTTTTCATTTTTATACATGTTAGACCTATAGTGCAATTATTGGAATTATTTATCGGTTTTAGTCGATTATTAAGAAAATGGACGCCGTTTAAGAACGTGTTTTCGGACCACGTCACATGAAATGCACCCGGATCCTCGACACATTCTTATTCAACGTTTTGGGACTTGGATTTGGGTCGCATGAAATGCACACCCATATTAAAGAAGGTAATTTTATTAAAAGCACGCCTAAAGCGACTAACGGGTTGTTATTTTGCGGGAAGCCATGAAAATTCGCTAAATGGCACGTCCCGAATTCTAAATATTTTAATAAAGTAATTAAAGAGGGCCACGCAATTTATGATTTTATCTGGCGCGGCGCACCTCATCTTTATCTTTTAAAGGCCAACCTAAAACAAACTACGATTTTTCTATTAAACATTTGTCTCTAAAAGTGCCCTAATTAATTAGCATCATTAATTACTATTATTAGAAAACCTTTTGCGGAATTCGAGATTCAAACTCAAGTCCACACTTGAACAAGAGGAAAACCTCCTAATTCAAATATGCTACCTAGCTTGGAAGGCCCAAAACCCGTATTATTATTAAGAAAAAGAAAGATCGAAGTTGCGCGAACGCGTATTCCAAATTAATTTAGGAATTGTGATCACATCACGGGAATGTGTACACATTCACGATAACGAATTTATTAAGAACATTCCTAAAGTATACTATGTGTGTATGTATAATTATTTTCCTAAACTATGTTGACATTGAAAGTAAGGCTAAGAATGTTGAACTAATGCGCAAAGATATAGAAGCAAATAGTAATTGTGTTATAAAAAATACATGACATCCAATTTAGGTGACTAACTTCTGAAAATACTGCCACAGAGTGAAATTGCATGCAACCAAGATTAGAATGAATTCTTAGCAACATCGTTCTTACATTCAGTGATATGCCACAACAATGATTATTTACGGAACTTGATTTATGTTAACTCACAATCCAAAACTTGCCTTTGATTTTACAATGCTCTCAGATGAATTTAGTTCAAAACAAATGTCCGAACAGATGAAGTATATTCAAGTTCTAAAACGGATACAACTAATACTTGAAATCGGTTGAAAACTCAACAAAATGAATTAAGCCAAGCAAATCTTAACCAAATAATGAGACATCAGAACAATCGTTCAGCCTTCTTAATCATCAAAGATTGATCACAAAATACAAATATAATGCTTAAAATCAAAGTAAGAGATGAACCTTACAGTGATAGCTGTTCCGCCTGCAGTAGCAGTGCGTGAATAGGAACCGAGACTAGCGCTTGACCGGAAAACCACTAACGGGATGCCTCGTCGATGACCTCTTGAACTCTCACCGGACTCGAACAACAACACCAATGATCGAACACCCGTTTCAATTCTACCCAAACTGAAAAGACATATAGGTTTGTGAGGAAGTCTCAAAATGCAAATGGATAAAAGGACGGATCGAATGTGGTTATTGAAGCCGCTGTTAGCTTCTTTTCACAATGGCAATCAACGGTGCAGAAACGCAACTCAATCGGAGGTTGAATCAGTGCAAAAAAGTGTAGGGAATTTATCCTGGAGAATTACAGTAAAGTGAAGCCATAGGAAACGGTGTATTGGACGGCTAAGGCTTGAAGATTGAGGAGGTGTGCCGATTTTCGTCAAGGGAGATGGGGATAATTGTGGTTGTCCTCCTTTTCTAAAATGTATTTTTGTGTGTATATATAGTAGTGTATAGGGCGTGTGTGGGGAATAGTTTTGGGGGGGGTGGATATTTTGGGGAAGGTGTTTTGGAGGAAAAATATTTTGGGGGAAGGTCTTTCGGGGTGGGGGGGATATTTTGGGGAAGGTCTTTTGGGGGAAGATCTTATGTGGGGAATATTTTTGGGGGAAGGTTCTTCTAATTCTTCTTTTTATTCCCAATTTTTCTTTTATCTTTTTTTATTAAAAATTCTAGAATTAAAAACCTAAATTATCTAAAATTATACTAATTATGAAAATTATAAAAGCTACTTAATTCTAAATTAGAAGAGAAAAATCAACAAAAGGAAAAGGTGTAAAAATAAAATATTTTTGTTATTTTTAATTTTTATGAAAATCGAATGACTTCCGATAAAACATAAATGCTATGCAAGATATTTTTCGGTATTTATTATTTTGATTTTAAAATATTAAAATGCATGAAATGCAACTAAATAAAGGAAAATTCCTAAAAAATCAATAAAAATTATTTTGATCTATTTTTAGGAGTTACCTTCATGTAGGGCAAAAATCACGTGCTCACAGTGCTTCGTAGATGTGAGGAAATAATAGGATGTCTCGAGCTGTTGTTGATAAAGAATGCTCAGTGTATAGAGAAGGAAGATGTTTGTTTGTATTGGAATGAGATCATATCCTGCGGTGTCAGAGTGCTAATAAGGCACGAGTGGTCATGTTCGTTAAGTCAGGTAATTTGCAGTTTGAATAAGAGTGAATGACTCTTGAGAATGGTTTTAATGTGTTCAAGATTTTACATGAGATAATCAGGTGTCTTAAGGTTGTGTATGTGGTTAGAGATTGTGTTTTTATTGGGAAAGATCAATACTTGTGATATTTTATGTTGATTATGGAATCCTATGTATCGGTATCTGGAAAGTCAAGGTAACGAATTCAAATTCGCAGGAAGTTCTTCAGAGTAAAGTATTCTGGAATGTGGTATTTCTGGGCACGGTTGAGAGAGTATTCAGTGTCCTATGGGTCTTAGAAAGTGTGGTCTTATGTTCGAATCTCGTGTGGTAGGCCTAGATTGAGGCATTGTGATGCTACAGCGAGGGAGAGATATCAAGTTGATGATGAATCAGAAGGGAAATTAGATAGATGGAATAGCTTGATTGTAGACCGAATCAATATGGTAAGAATATGGTTGATTCTTCGTATGTGTTCTAGGTAATGAGCTTTTACAAGTATCGCGCAACAAAGCTCTTGAGTTCCGACATCTTGCTTAGCTTTGTTTGGATAGAATGATTCAGTCATGGCAGATTAGCTTATGCGAATGGAATTGGGAGAGAGTTCTTGTTGGGTTTAACCGTGGTTTGGAGATGGATATATTTTCTATGGGTATACGAAGCATGGAATGTGTAATGATTATTCTCCTAGATGGGATTGACGGAAGGTCTTGGCTAGATGAGTTACAGTTTAGTTCTGAAAAGAAGTTCATAAAATTCTTAGGCAACGGGAAGCCTCAGGTAATCAAGGAAATGGTACTGCTAAATGGAGGTGATTTGACGAGAGTACATGTCTTGCAAGAAGGGTAATGTGATTTGACTGGTGATACTTCGGTAGTATTGCGGCACTTTCTTGCTAGATCGACTGTCAATATCTGAGTTTGTTTGATGGAACAGGGGAATTTTAGAATATCTTCCGTGGAATGATTGGGTGCTTGAGGTGCAATATGTATTCATACGGCGGAGTTTGGGATCAGGTATAGTGATTCGTGTGCTATATGGAGTGGAGACTGAGAGTTCTCATGTTTAGGCTATGCTGTGGTTGTAGATTGTGTGTATCGGCACCGTTTAGCGGTTATTGGGAATAGGAGGTCTGAGTGGATCTTTCTTTGCTTGGTAGGTTAGATTTTGTATATGATATTGGGGTGTAGACTAGTTGTCCTAGTGTTAGGTTATTCTAGACTATTGTGCTATGGGCCATGCCGAAAAATGCCACAGGTTGCGTGGCGATGTGCATCGGATTATATTCTAGTAGAGTGGTTTGTATTCCAAAGGCCAGCGGACTGCTGGGAAAGATTGTTTTTCTTAATTGGGCCTTCGTAGCGAATGTCAGTGCAGAGGTTCTTACCATTGATTCAGTTCCAGTAATGAGGGACTCTTTTTTCGGATGCGTTGCTTGCGGCGGGGCATGTCGCCAGGCGAGATGGTGGATTTCGGTATTTATTTGGCGTCGGGCACCGTATCGTACGTCTCTGGCAGGAGTTATGGTAGTGGAAGGAGCAACTTCAGGCTTCTTGGAATTGAGTTCGTTGGCAGGCCAATGTGGCTACGTATCTAGCTTGAGTTAGCTCGGTTGGCCTCGAGTGGTATTGTTGAGGGATAGGTTGATTCGATCGTTATTGAACTTAATAGTGATTTGAGGAGATCTATGAGTTGTTTTATGTGCTGTTAGACGTTAAGATTTGTTGGATATGGGCTCATGTGGCATGGTTCTATTGAGGATTCATAGAGGAAGTCGAACGGGAAGAGTAATTGAGTGTTACTTGGTAAATGGAGTATTGCTTATGACCTATCAGGTTGCATGTCGTATGTTATTTTTGTCACCGTGTGTGTAATGAATTGCCTTGGTTTCAGACATCAAATTGTGCGTGGCTTTTGATTTTGAGCGTAACGACTTGAGATATATCAGGTGCAATAGTGTTTGGGTAGGATCGCGCATTGTAGCGAGGCTACGTGGAGTTATGACCTTTCAAGGTAGATTCAAGTATTCTATCTCTATGATGTGAGACGGGGTCTCAGCCTTGTGTTGTGATGATACTGATGGACTTGAGTTACAGCTCTTTTGTTTGAGTCATTTGTCATGATTTGACTATGTTCAAATCGTTTCTTATTGGTACGTGTATTATGCAAGTTGTGGCTTAGGCCTGTATTGAGGCGTCGTATCACCAGAGTAGTGTGTTGGATTCGAGGTGATCGTTGGAGTCATTAATGAATACGAACATATTTGATCTCGGCTGGTTAGAAGGATAATATCGGGGTTCGGCCCGGAAATCTACTGTGGTATTAGTCAAAGAGAAGTGGCTTCATGAATGGGTGATATGAGCAATGGTTGCGGTTTATCACGTGTTTCATTTGTCGCTGGAAGTGTATGAAAGTGTTGGAATAAGGCTCTAGCTAGTAAGTAGTTTTCTATCGGTATTTGGTTATGGTAGGCAACTGCTGCGAATAGAGGCTATTATTCCAAGTGTTTGAATTATGTGATATATCATATGACTTCACCTGAGGTTGCAGGTATGGGTTATTACAACTGGTTTGAGTTTATTCCGAATGTAGACGTGAGGTTCTGATCTTGTGCATGATTTCGGAAAGTGCAATGTGGTTCTACGGTTTGTGGCCTAGATGAATTGTGAGATTTCAGCTATGTTGTGTTATCGGACCTATATGGGATAGGTTGAAGCAGGATCACCCCGGGTGTATGCTTGGTAAGGTTATTCAGCTATTGGTTGGCTTCTAGGACAACTCTGGGTATGCTCGAGGACGAGCGTTGGTTTAAGTTGGGGAGGATGTGACGAACCGACCCGTCGTCTCATGAGTTACCGCTCCATTTCCCCATTTTACGCTTCTTCATATTTCATTATCAGTATTTGGTGTGTTATAGCTGATTCGGATTGGTTTTGGTAGAAATGAGGCACTTAGTCTCTTTAAGGAAGGCTTGGTTTGGAAAAGTCAACTGGATGTTGACTTATGAGTTAGAGGGCTCGGATGGGATTTTTGGTGATTCGGTTAGCTTCGGGAGTTGATTTGTGACTTAGGAGTGTGATCGAAATTGATTTCGGAGGTTTGGTGTAGAATTAGGCTTGAATTGGCAAAGTTAGTATTTTGGCGAATTTCAGTTGATAGGTGAGATTTTGATCCGAGGATTGGAATGGAATTCCGAGAGCTGATGTAGCTTCGTTAAATGATTTTGGATATGTGTGCAAAATTTCAAGTCATTCGGACGTCGTTTGGTTGGGTTTTTGATCGAATGCGTGTTTCGGAAGTTTTTGAAGAACTTAGGCTTGGATTTGATGTGATTTGATGGTTTTAGTGCTAATCATGGTGTTTTTATGATTGGAACAAGTTTGAATAATGTTTTAGGTCGTATTGGTATTTTTGTTTGAGGTCCCAGGGGCCTCGGGGTGATTTCGGATGGTTAACGGAAAGTTTTGAACTTGTGAAAAGGGAAAAGTGTTGCTGCTTCTGGTATTTCCGCTTCTGCGGAATTTGGACCGCAGAAGCGAGGACGCTTAAGCGATGGATAGACTGCAGAAGCGGTGTTCCGCAGAAGCGATAGTATAGCCACAGAAGCGAAATTGCTTATGCGATGTGGCGACCGCAGAAGCGGTTTGGTCGAGAGTGGAGGTTCCGCAAAATCGGAAGAAAAGGCACAGAAGCAGTCCCGCAGAAGCGGAAAGGGGACCGCATAAGAGAAAGTGCTGGACTGAATATTAAATATTTCCTCCGCGAGTTAGGTATTATTTTCCTCCATTGTTGAGCATCTTGGGAGCTTTTTGGGAGCAATTGAAGAGGGTTTCGACTGGAGTTTTTTTGGAGGTAAGATTTTTGAGTTAGAAACATGATTATTATGTGAAATTAACCTAGAAATTCATGAAATTAAGCCAAAAATTGATGAACTAGGGCTTGAGTTTTTGATATTTCAAATTGGAATTTGATAGGTCATTTGAGCTCGGATTTGGGAGTTCTTGGTATGTATGAACTCGTGGCGAGACGAGGAATCCGGTAATGTAAGTTTGTAATTTTTCGAGAAGTGAGCCCGGGGCTCGGGTTTTGCTAGTTTCGAGAGATTTGCTATATTTCGATTGTTTTCGATTGGGTATTGTTCCCTTGACATATTGTGATGTATTCGCTCTGATTTTGGTTAGATTCGACGCGCGTGGAGCCCGATTTGAGGGGCAAAGGCATCGCGAGCGAGAAATTTTACCGGTTCGAGGTGATTAATGATTGTAAATGATATCCTGAGGGTTTGAAACCCCGGATTTGCACCCAGAGTGCTATATTGAGGTGACTTGCACACCGGATAGAGAGCGTAGGGTAGAGCACTGTTGGGGATTGTGACTTGGTCCGTCCCGGTAGTTGATTTTACCGCGTATTTCACTGTCACTTGTTGTTTTTCACTACGACTTGGGCTTATTGCCATACTTGGGGCTTATTGTCGACTTTTTGAACTCCTTATGAGCTATCATCACTGTTTTCCTCACTATTTGAAATATTATTTGAACTCAGTCTATTTGAATTACAATGTTTTCTAAACTCAGCAATATTTTTACTCAAACTTGGAGTTTTAACTGATATTTGAACTATTGTTCGAGCTGAGCATTATTGTTTTATTAATGCCCGGGGGGCTTATGACCATTTTTGGACTGATTGAGGCCGAGGGCCATCTGTGAGGATACGATGAGTGATGCGAGGAGGCTTTCAGGCCTCGAGTGATGTGTGAGGAGGCTTTCAGGCCTCGAGTGACATGTGCGGAGGCTTTCAGGCCTCGAGTGATGTGTGAGGAGGCTTTCAGGCCTCGAGCGATATGTGAGGAGGCTTTCAGGCCTCGAGCGATATGTGAGGAGGCTTTCAGGCCTCGAGTGTATTGTGAGCAGGCTTTCAGGCCTCATATTGATATGTTCAGGCTTTCAGGCCTTATTGATAGCGCTTGGGCTGTAGGAGCCCCTCCGGAGTCTGCACACCCACAGTGAGTGCGGGTACCCATGTGATTTGAGAGTGAGACCGAGGGGTTGATGTTGTACTGAGTGACTGATACTAAGCCCGAGGGGCTGATACTGTTCTGAGCGATTCATATTGAGCCCGAGGGGCTGGTACCGTTTGAGATGTGCCCGAGGGGCGAACTTTGATGTGCTCATCTTGCATAATTACTTGTCTTTTTACCTGTTATACTGTGGTAATTGTGCTCAAGGAGCGGATTGTTCTGTGCTTACCAGCAGTAATTGTTTTGAAATCAATTTCGTAATTATTGAAAATACCATTTTCAAAAGAGATTTGAACTGAGCCAAGGTATTTATAAAGATATCACATATTTCACTGTTTTTCTCAAAAAAATTGTACCCGGCTTCTATACAGCATGTTGGCTGCTTTACGTGATTTCTTGCTGCTCAGTTATTATTTACCTTTATTACTCACTGAGTTGGAGTACTCACTTTACTCTTTGCACCTCGCGTGCAGTTTCAGGTATTTGTTCACCCGGTAGCGGGTATTGGCTGCGTGGAGGCAGAGTTGTAGAGGTTTTAGCGAGGTGACTGCCAGCGTTCGAAGCACCACCGTCTTTCTATGTTATCCATGATTTTGCTCAGTGTAATCTAGACTGTAAAGTGGAGATTTTATTCTTATAGATGCTCGTGACTTGTGACTCCCCGATTTCGGGCTGAGTCGGGATGGGTTCTCTATTTTATCACGTTTATTCCGCATTATGATTTAATTATCTATGATTCAGACTTATTTATGCTAGTAACTGTTAAAAGAGGCATTGTTGTTCTGTTGGCTGGCCTTGTCTTCACGAGAGGCGCCATTACGACCGGGTTGGGAATTGGGTCGTGACAGGTAGCAAGCAAACAAACGTGTCCGAGGATGCGTTGAGATTGAGGATTTTCCTGTTCTCTCTTCGGGGTAAAGCATTGGACTGGTTAGAAGGGCTTCCAAATCATTCCATCACAATGTGGGATGATTGGCGGACAAATTTATTGCCAAGTTCTTTTCTCCAAGTCATATGGCGGCTCTTCGGGATGAAGTTCTAGCCATCAAGCAAGAGCCCACGGAACCTTTGCACGAGATATGGGAGAGATTTAGAACTATGGTGAAAGAGTGCCCAAATAATGATATGATGGAGGTGATGATTCAACAAACCTTCTATCGGGGCATCAACACTACTAACCAATGTATTGTGAACCAATTGGCCGGAGGCAATTTTATGAAGCTTCCTTACGATGAAGCTTGTGACGTTTTGGATGAAATGGCCGACACCTATTCGGCATGTCAAAGTCGAGAAAATGTGCCCCAAGGTGACCCCACGGTCATCCATTTGCACAAGGAATTGTGTGATCATGACCAAGTTATAGCCGAGCTTACAACAACTATGAATCAATTGGCGAAGGTGCAATTGCAACAAGTCCAAAACCCGTGTCAAGTCAATGCAATGGAAAATGTTTCTATGTTAAAAAGGAGGCAAAGAGGGCAATAACAACCTCAAGGGAATGGTGAGCAATTTGACAACAACAATGATGGTGGTGGTTATTCAAATGAGTGCTATGATGAGCAAAGCAAAGAATGTCAATATGTCAATAATTACCAAGGGAATAGAGGAAATCAAGGAAATCAACAATGGCATCCCCAAGGAAATTGGAGCAATCAACAAAGTGGTGGCAATTGGAACAACAACAACCAAAACAACAATTGGGGTAACCAAGGTAACAATCAAGGCAATTGGAATGAGAACAATAACAATTGGAGCAACAACAACAACAATCAAGGAGGGTGGAATAATAGCGGCAATCAAGGCAACCGGGGGGAAAGGCTTTCAAAGGCCCCCCATGTACCAACAACCGAACAATCCACATCCCTTTCAATCTCAAGGGTCTAGTTCTTCGGGTAGTGATATGGGGAGAATAGAAATGATGTTCGAACATATGATGAAGAAGAACCAAGACTCCGATGCTCAATTGGCTTCTCATAATACCTCTATCCAGAATTTGGAGGTGTAACTTGGACAAATCTCTCAATCATTAAATACTCGACCTAAGGGTGCTCTACCAAGTGATACGGTAGTGAAATCGAAGGGAGGTAACAATCATGTGATGGCAGTTACAACAAGAAGTGGAAGAGGCGGTGATGTGCATGCCTCGAATGAAAATCAAGTTGTGAATGATGAAGTTGAGTTGCATAATGACAATGTGCCTTTGGATGTTGAAGTTGTGATTGAACCAAATGTGATTAATGATGTACGGATTGATATTGATGATGAGGCCGGGGTAGAGACTCAAGATGCCGTGAACCCGTCTAGGGAACACGTTATTGATATGCCCTAGCCGGTGGTGCCTAAGGCCAAGGCACCCTTTCCTAGGCCGCCCCCACCTTAAAGCAAAAAGGTGACAATCAATTCAAAAAGTTCATTGAAATGATGAAGAGTCTTACTATCAATGTACCATTGGTAGAGGCACTTGAACAATGCCGGGGTACGCAAAGTTTATGAAGGATTTGGTAACCAAGAAGAGGTCGATGGAGTGTGAAACAATTAAAATGACGCATCAAGTGAGTTCTATTGTTCATTCTATGGCCCCAAAACTTGATGATACCGGAGCTTTCACTATCCCTTGCACTATCGGTAGTGCGGAGTTTGCTAAGGCCCTTTGTGACTTGGGGGCTAGCATTAACTTGATGCCTTATTCGGTTTTCAAGACTTTAGGAATCAGACAACCTAGGCCAACTTCAATGAGACTTCAAATAGCGGATCGATCGATGAAGCGACCCTTGAGCATAATTGATGATGTTCTTGTCCGTGTTGATAAATTCATATTGCCGGCTGACTTTGTCATATTGGATTGTGAGGTGGACTTTGAAGTGCCAATCATTCTTGGGAGACCTTTCCTAGCTACGAGGAAGGCATTGGTTGATGTTGAAGCGGGTGAGTTGACATTCCGTGTGGGAGATGAGAAGGTGGTATTCCATGTGTGCAAATCAATTAGACAACCAAATAGCACGGAGGTGTGTTCATTTGTGGACATTGTCACAGCTGTGATAGTGGATGACATAAGTTCTATGATAAATGTTGAGGATCCTCTTGAGGTCGTGCTTCTTAACATGGATGTCAATGATGATGTCTGTAGAGTGGAGTGCATTAATGCGTTGCATGGTATGGGTTCATATTCATATGAGCCTAGAAAGTTATCTTTGGATCTTGAAAACCGCAAAACTCCACCAACAAAGCCATCGATTGAGGAGCCACCGGTGTTGGAGTTGAAACCACTTCCTCCACACCTCAGGTATGAATTTTTGGGTTCTAATTCAACTCTTCCAGTTATTCTTTCTTCTTGCCTAACTAACATGCAGGTTGACGCCACTTTGGAGGTTCTTCAAAAGCGTAAAAAGGCGATTGGATGGACATTGGCCGATATTCAGGGGATAAGCCCTGCATTTTGCATGCGTAAAATCATATTGGAGGAGGATGCAAGGCCTTCACTTGAACATCAAAGAAGACTAAATGAGGCAATGCAAGAAGTGGTAAACAAAGAGGTTATCAAGTGGCTTGACGCCTGTGGTTTATCCGATCTCCGATAGCTCATGGACCTCTCCGTTCCAATGTGTACCAAAGAAAAGTGGGATGACGGTAGTGACCAATGCCAACAACGAGCTTATTCCTACTCGAACAGTTACGGGTTGGAGAGCTTGTATGGATTACAGGAAGCTTAACAAGGTGACAAGAAATGATCATTTCCCATTAGCATTCCTTGACCAAATGCTCGATCGTCTTGCGGTCCGGGCTTTCTATTGTTTTCTAGATAGTTACTCGGGGTACAATCAAATTCTAAATTCCTCAGAGGATCAAGAGAAGATGACCTTTACATGTCCTTATTACACGTTTGCTTTTTCAAGAATCCCATTTGGACTATGTAATGCTCCGATGACCTTCCAACGTTGTATGATGGAAATTTTCACCGACATGCTGAAGGATATCTTGGAGGTCTTCATGGATGATTTCAGCGTGGTTGGGGATTCGTTTGAGGAATGTTTGGTGAATTTGGATAGGGTATTGGCTTGATGCGAAGAAACCAACCTCGTGCTCAACTGGAAAAAGTGCCACTCGAGGTCATTTCGAGGCTTCCTCCCCTACTTCTGTCAAAGGAGTGAGGAGTTTTCTTGGGCATGCCGGGTTCTACTGGTGATTTATTAAAGACTTCTCGAAAGTTGTAAACCCACTTTGCAAATTGTTAGAGAAAGAAGCCAAGTTTATCTTTGACGAAAAATGCATGGAGGCTTTTGAGCTTTTGAAGCACAAGTTGACCACAACTCCTATCATCACCACACCTAATTGGGGTTTTCCCTTTGAACTTATGTATGACACAAGTGATGTGGCGGTAGGGGCGGTGTTAGGTCAACGGATCAACAAGATGTTCCATCCCGTGTATTATGCTAGCAAAACGATGAATGAAGCCCAAAGAAATTACACTGTGACGGAGAAAGAGCTATTGGCTATTGTGTTTGCCATGGAGAAATTTAGACCTTATCTTATGGGGGCAAGGTAATTGTGCACATGGACCATGCTTCCCTTAGGTATTTGATGACCAAGAAGGATTCTAAAGCAACATTGATGAGATGGGTGTTACTCCTTCAAGAATTTGATTTGGAAATAGTGGACCGGAAGGGAAGTGAGAATCAAGTTACAGACCATTTGTCCCGGTTGGAGGAAGAAGGGAGGCCATGTGATGGCATTAAGATAAATGATACATTCCCCGACAAGCAACTTTTCTCCATTTCTATGTGTGATATGCCTTGGTTCGTGGACATCGCCAACTTCATTGTGACCGGAAACATCCCGTGTGAGCTCTCTTCCAACCAAAGGAAGAAACTCAAGCGGGATAGCTTGGATTTTTATTGGGATGATCCATATTTGTTTAAAATTTGCACGGATGGTGTGATAAGAAGATACGTCCCAGAAGGTGAACAATTGAGCATATTGGAGGCTTGCCACTCCTCTCCCTATGGCGATCATCATGGAAGGGTGAGGACGACTTCAAAGGTTTTGAGTTACGGTTTCTATTGGCCGTTGTTGTTTAAGGATGCTAGTGACTTGGTGAAGAGATGTGATGCATGTCAAAAAGCCGGCAGAATTTCGAAAAAAGATGAGATGCCTCTCAATACGATTCTCGAGGTGGATATTTTTTATGTTTGGGGCATTGATTTCAGGAGTCCGTTCGTGAGCTCTTGTGGGAACACTTATATTCTCGTAGCGGTGGAATATGTTTCAAAGTGGATTGAAGCCGCGACTTTACCCAACAACGAAGCCCGGAGTGTTGTGGCATTCTTGAAAAAGAGTATCTTCACAAGGTTTGGCACCCCTCGTGCTATCATTAGTGATGGGGGTCCCACTTTTGCAACAAGGCCTTCGACTAATTGCTTGCTAAGTATGGAGTAAATCACAAAGTGACCACCCCCTATCATCCTCAAGCTAGTGGTCAAGTGGAAGTCTCCAATCGGGAAATAAAGAGTATCTTGTCCAAAACGGTAAATGCTAATATGATTGATTGGTCGAAGAAATTGGATGATGCTCTATGGGCCTATCAGACGGCTTACAAGACCCCATCAGTATGTCTTCGCATCGGTTGGTGTTTGGTAAAGCTTGCCATCTTCCGGTGGAATTGGAGCACAAGGCTATGTGGGCATTGAGAAAGTTGAACTTGGAATGGGATGTTGCGGCAAATCTCTGGGTTGAGCAACTAAATGAGCTTAATGAGTTTAGATTTCATGCCTACTCCAGCTCGTCCTTATATAAGGACAAGATGATGTACCTTCAGGACAAATATGCTCGGGGGAAAGGAATTCAAGGTTGGTGATATGGTTCTTCTTTTCAACTCCCGGTTAAGGTTATTTCCGGGAAAGCTCAAGTCAAAGTGGAGTGGGCCATTTGAAGTGGTATGTGTGACTCCTTTTGGTGCTCTTGATCTCAAGAACAAGAATGGTGAAATATTCGGGGTCAATGGGCATCGTGTCAAGCATTATTTGGGGAAGTTTGATGACAACCATGTGGTGGCACTCATTCATTTGAAGTGATACGATTGTAACATGCGTCGTGCCGCGACGTTAAGTCAGACGCTTCTTGGGAGGCAACCCATGCCTTTTTCTTTATCTTTGATTTTCCTTGTAGATTAGGATTTTTGAGCTAATTGTTTGTAAGATGTTGCAGGGATTGTGTTGAAGCAGTGCAAAACTAAATGTAAAATAATGCAGTCTCTGAAGATTTCCAGTGCAGTCGCAGTGAGTTTTGTGCGGTCCGCACTGACATGAGCTGAAGGTGTCTGTTCTCTGAAGTTATCCACACGGCCGCGGTCATTTTAATGCGGTCCGCAGTGGTCTCAACGCGTCCGCGTCCTTGTTTGTGCGGTCCACAAAGGCTGCTTCCTGCAAGGGTTCAAAATTAAAACCAGCGCGGTCCGCGGTCAGTTATATGCGGCCGCGCTGGTAGGTAAGTTCGGGGCCCCACAGTTTTCTATAAATAGGGACCTTATGCCTCATTTTACACTTTTCGCAATTTGAACACCTGAGCCCTAAAATTCTACTGTTCATCTCTGAGACTATTATTGTGTGTTTGCATCGAGTTCTTTGATTCTTCATATTCCTGGTAACATTTCTTACAAGTATCATTAATTAGTTTGTATTTTTAATTTTTGTTTGCTTCCCAGTAATTGTAGCTTCTTCTTTCTTTCCGTTTTTCTTAGGTTTAATGATTAGGTTAGTTTTATGTTAGTTTTGAATGCTGAGCATGATTTTCATATAGGGTAATTGAGTAGGGACAACTAGGATTCAAAAACTTGAACAAAAATGGGCGAATTTGTCAAACCCTAACTCCGTCCCTCACTTTTGGCTCAACGCGGCCGCGGTCATTTTCTCGCGGTCCACATAGCCCTGACATGTCCGCACTACTGATGGTGCAGTCCGCGGTGGCCTTTGATATGATATGGTCTGCTTCCAGCGCGGCCATGTCCCTATTTGTACCGTCCGCTCTGGCCCAACACAGCTGCGCACCCATTTTACACGGTTCGCGTTGGGAGATTCAGAGAGGTATGTCTTTCTGGGTTTGTTCAGTGCGGCCCGCAGTCTTCTTAGCGCGGTCCGCGGTGCCCTGTTCTGCAATGGCTTCTGCAATCTTTTCATCTAGTGTTCTGGAATTGTTTTCACTAACTGATACATTGCTTGTGCTTAAACTAATGATGTTAGACATGTTTGCTTGCAGATCATGGTTAAACAAAGAGGCGGTAAACAAACACAACAACCAGGGAGAGCTGGTGCCTCCCAATGGGGTAAGGGCAAGAGAATAGCAAAACTCACTCCCCAGGCTCGGGGAGAACATTAAAAAGACTCGGAAACTGATACAGGTTGCTGATAGGGCTGCCTCTCATTCTTCGAGGAGTGAGTATGTTCCCTCCAAAAGCATATCCTCAGATTCTGTCCCAACTCACATAACTGACCCCCTCCACCTAGTTGATACTCCTCTACCATCACCCTCAATTAAAAGTCCAGTGAACGTAGTCTCGGATTCGTCTGATGAGTCCGTAGCCGGTAGTGAACATTACTCCACCTCCCTCATAACTTCATTATCTGGGGAGAGTGCAGAACAAGGTGAGGGAGGTGGGCCTCAGATTGGTGTATTGAAAGAACTAGAAAACCTGAAGTTTGGGAAGATCGATTCGTCAATCAGGTGGTATTTCACAAGTTCAGGGAGTGGTGGCCGGTGAGGAAGTTGACACCAGAGAGATGTTTTATTGATACTGACCTTTTACCCCATAACCCGAACATGCAGAGGGAGTTCCGAACTAGATATGGCTGGGAACTTTTCAAGGAAAAGTGCATCGAAGCTAATGAGCACATGGTTAGAGAATTCTGCTGTAATGTGGCTCACATTGTCAAGGATACGAAGTTGACCAAAGTGACAGACAAAAAGGTGGTGTTTGATGGGAAATCCTTAAATGACTACTTGGGGTTCCAATATGAGGATGAGTCGCTTTATCTGGCTAAGTTAGCGATGGGTGAGGAAGTTCAACCTTGGTTGGCCCAGTTCTTGGCTATCCCAAGTACTGTCCCAACATGGTTGCAAGCAGGGAAGAAAATATCAGGAACACCTTCAACTTTGAGGCTCGAGGGTGGTTGACATTTGTATGCAGTCGGCTTGACCCTTCTACCCACGATCATATTGTTCCTCTTACCCGGGCCATTCTTGTTGCATCTATTATGGCAATGTACCCTATCAATATGGGTAATGTGATGTCTAGGGTTATTTCTGCTGTGGGACAGGAGAAGAACCGAAACTACCCTTTTCCCAACACCCTTACTATGTATTTTAGGGATCTGTAGGTCTAGAAGAAAAGATTTGATGTTAAGACAAAACCTGCGGCTCCTTACTCTTGGTACAACATGCAAGGCTCGGATAACCCAAAATCCAAGAAATACCAGCCCCCTACCTCTGCCCCAACTGGCCAGTCTGAGGAGCCAGTTGCGGTCGAGCCTTCTACCGAGCTTTCCACTGTACCTGCTACTACTACCATTGAGACCTTGCCCCCAGGTCCTTCTTCTTCAGCTGGCCCAAGTACTTCAGTTGGCCTGGGGGTGCCATCTTCAAAGACTCATCCCCTTCACGGCCCATCAGTTCAGTCAATCCTTAGCTAGCTTGAACAACTGGATGTCGGTTGCGACTTCCAAGTTTTCCATTATATCCTCCACCATTCATACCCAAGCATCACCTCAGCCAGCCCAGATTCCTCAATCCATTGAGGACACCTTGAAGAAGCTCCTCGAAAACCAGGAAAAGATTATGAAGACTCAGGCCACTTTGACTACTGTTGTGGAGTCACATGGCAAGGCTCTGAAGGAGCTTGCTAAGGAGAACATGAAGCTGAGGAAAACACGGGCTTCCAAAGAGTCTGTGAAGTAGCTCAGGACGGATGTGGACAAGCTTTTGGCAGACCAGA
Organism: Nicotiana glauca; assembly: GCA_026770625.1. NCBI lineage: Eukaryota > Viridiplantae > Streptophyta > Magnoliopsida > Solanales > Solanaceae > Nicotiana > Nicotiana glauca. The sequence continues at coordinate 29,780 of MU670861.1, forward strand.
TGCCTCTAGACTTGCTATTTGGGGAGTCAGTCCCAGATCCAGCAGCACCAGTGCCACAACCAGAGTAGGAGCAGGTACCCAGGCTCCTGAGGAAGAAGAGAAAGCTCCCCAGCACAGTTGATGCGGTGATTGAGCTAACAGAGGTTCAGGAGGGTCCCTCCAGTGTTGCACCCGACATTTAGCCGGTCCATGATCAGGCCCCAGTCCCAACAGCTGAGCAGTAGGAGGTCGGGAACCAGTCTGAGGTTCCCACCCATATAGAAGACCAGGGGACCACTGAGGATCCCATGCAGATGGACCAAGCTTAGGGAGATATTCTATATCCTTTGTTTTGACCTTTTATGCTTATTTGGTAATTGGCATTGGGGACAATGCCAGCTCTTATTCGTGGGGGTGTGCCCTACTGTTTATCTGGATGACTGTACATATTAGATTCTCATTTTATGTTCGGTTGATTTGATTTTCTAGTTGGTCTGTATATAACTTTACATTTTAGCTACTTTTCTCGTACTTTTTATTCTCTTTTGGTCTGTATATAAAGTTACATTCGGTATATATTCATCCCTCGTTGTATATTCTACTCCCCCATTGTACATATTCATTTTGTTTTTCTATTTTTGCAATTTTTTTTCGTTTTTAGCTTCGTAGATAGGCTCGTAGCCTTTTGTTTTGTTTTTGGAATTTTCAATAAGCCCTTAGTTTTCTTAATGCCACGGTTCTTTCCAAGGGTGGAGTATAGTGCGAACCGGGTGGCTCTTCCCAATGATAGATGGCGTGACAACCTTCTTAAGGGTTTGAGACCGCTTTTGATTTTTCTTTTATTTTTGATATTTCGTAGATAAGGGTACCTCAGGCAAAGCTTCACTTGGGCCTAACACATTTGCCTTTGATCCCATGATCAAAGACATAATGTTGTGTTTAGGATGGTGAAAGTCGTGGCCTTGAGACTCTTGTGTTGACCAAACAATAATTATGTGGTCTTTTTGGACCATTGTGCGCTTGAATCGTAACTGAGGTCGTTGTGGGCCCTCGACTCGATGCCTTTAGCAATCCCCTAGCATGTGTGGTGAGGAATCAAATTGTGAGTCCAAGTCTTGAGTCAATGGTCTAGAACTTTCCCTGAATGTTTGTTGAGGCGAAATATTAGGTGATATTTGACTTGAAAAGTGATTATAGGCTCTCCTTGATCCCAATGTTAAGTTGAACAATTCAATGGCCTACCAATGAAATGATCCCTAGTTAACCCTTTCGAGCCTTGAACCTTTTTCTTTCAAGAACCAATATTACAAGCCTATACCCGTTCTAAAAGATACCCTCTCTTGGCACCTAAAATCTCCCCTTGAGTAATGACAAATGTCTAAGTTTGGGGGAGGAGAGACAAGAAAGGAAACAAAGTGGTAAAAGGTACAAAAGCAGAAGGAAAAGGAAAGCAATGAAAAAGAAAGAAAAGAAAAAGACAAAAAGAAAGACCAATGTGAAAAAGAATAAAAAGTTGATTCAAGGGAAACAAAAGTGAAAAAGGTGTGGAAAAAGTAGAAAAAGGAGAAATGTTTTAAATTGCATAAGAAAGAGTGACAATGTGTCCCTCTAACCCCTTTAAAAGAAGTGAAATACTCAAATGAGTCAAGAAAGTGTGCCAAAATAAATCAAAGGAAGTGCTTAAGGGAAGATTGAACCCATTTGAACAAAAACATGTCCTACCCTTACCCAAAAGCCTTCACAATGACTCCGTAAAAGCGCTATATGATTTCGAGTTGGAGGGAGCCTACATTAGTGGATACTTACATAAGGGGCAAGCATATGGTACCTAGAGCCGGACTTGTGACCTTCTTCTTGAGAGAGATGAGTGAAAGTCCATCAACCTCGGTTTGTGTATCAATACTCTAAAAGGTGAGGTTCGCTTAGTGAGAGTTGAGGATGTGTGTGTTTGGGTTCCATAATGACCAAGGTATTTGAGAAAAGTTCTTTGATGAAATGTGTCAACTCTTGATTCTCTTGTGTCACACTTGATCCATAGTTTTCAAAGTTTAAAATGTGTTAATGATGCATTCGTATTGAGGGCAATTGTTAGTCCCAATTGATGCTTGTTGAGGTTACTCTAGAATAGCTGGAATTACTTGGATGTTTCCTTTAAGGGGTGGGTCTTATTTTGTTTGCTTGAGGACAAGCAAAGGTTTAAGTTTGGGGGAGTTGATAAAGTAGGATTTTAACGTGTTTTATGCCCCTACTTGCCTATTGCTTTGGTTACAAATTGCTACAAAATAGTCCCAAAATGCTTACAAGTTGTGCTTGATTGAAGGTTTGAGCAACAAAGTGACAAATGTCAAAGATCGACTCAAAACGGAGTGAAACTTGCTCAAGTGTCAAACACCAAGTGAAATGAGGAACAGGAAGCTTAGCGCGGACCGCGCAAGAATGAACGCGGCTGCACTAGGAGATTCAGAGACCTACCATATCAAGCTCCAAGCGCACGCGACCACGATGCATATCAGTGCGGTCCGCGTTAATGAGATTCAGAGAGTTGATATATCAGGATTGAGGCAACGCGGCCGCGCTACCTTTTTTGCGCGGTCCGCGTACAGGAGAATTAGAGACTTGGATCTTTGGGAGTTAAAGCCACGCGGTCGCGCTACCTTTTTGTGCGGTCCGCGATACTGAGGTTCAGAGACTGGTGGATTTGGCCAAGTCAAGCAATGCGCTCCGCGTTACCTTTTTGTGCGGACGTGCCAACTTCCACCACGACCGTGCTGCACTTTTGCGCGGTCCGCAATCCTCAACTTCAGAGAGTTAAAATTCATGAGTTCAAGAGCCGACGCAGCCGCGCTGACCCCGCAGAGGTATTTTTGTCCAGTTTTTCCAGCCACTATAAATAGAATATTTTACCATTTTTAGGTTAAGTTTTGTACCAGATATTGAGCTGTGCTCATGAGAACTGAAATTTTAGCCTATTTTGGCATTTTAGCATTAATTTCTCAATAGATTCTTATAGTTTCTTCTTAGCAATTAATTAATATGTTTAGTTCTTCTTCTATTTTTTCTGTTTCTTCTTTAATTATGTCTAGCTAAACCCATTATCTAGGGTTGGCTCAACCCTAGTGTGGGTAGTTGATGGGTGTTTCCATCTAGGGTGAGATTGAGATTGGGTATTTGTTATTTAGGTTAATTTTATGTTTTAATCTCGAATTTGTGGTTGCAAACATAGATTCAAGCTTAGTGGGTTTAATTCTTCTTGAGAAAGAGAGTCCATGACCCTAAAATTGACCCAACAAGGAATTGGGATGGACCCATGAGAAATGGTAGTCCCAATTAACGAGTTAAACCTCGAGAGAGTAATTACCTTACTTGAACCCTAGTTGCTTGGTCTGATTGGCCTACCCAATTGGTCTCGAGAGAGCCAATTGGGCAAAATCGTTCTCTCTACCGAGAGGTGTGAGAATGGGTACAAATGTGCAACAGTTATAGCATAAGCCCCAAATATATCAATCTCTCCTTAGTAGCTTCTACCCATTGACTAGCCACCTAGGTAGTGTCACGACTCTAGTCCCTTTCTCTTTATTCAATACAACTTAGCAATATTCATGTAGCTTAATTTAGCCTTAATCATTAGTGTATAACAATAGTGATAAATACAAAAACCCCAAAAATGTTAGAAGTACAATTAGAAGCACATACGCAACTCTAGGCTAGACAGACAATACAACTCCATTCCAAGCTCCCTATGGAAATTCGATCCCGAACCACTATTTGGGTAAAAGCTGTTGTGACCCACTCTTCCTACCATTGCATAGTGTCGAGTTGGCAGTAATCAGAGGGTCAAAGCAGCTTTTACCCAATTTAGGGTCGAGATCGATATCCATAGAGAGATAGAATTTGGAATCGAGTATCTATCTAGTTTAGGATTGCATATCTGTTCCAAATTACACTTCTAATCATTTTTGGAGTTTTCATTTTACTTCTACTATTATCAAACTATAAATGGTAAATAAAACTAGATTAAGCTAAGAGTTATAATGCTACGAGTTGTTTAAATGGTTTAGAAGGCACTAGGGTAGTGACTTCCGCCTAGGTGGTCAATTGACAGGTACTTGAGTCTAAAGCACATTTGACATATTTGGGGAGTATGATATAACCATTGCACGTCTTTACCCACTCTACACCTCTCGGTGGTTCGAGTGATTTTGCCCGAATTGACTTTCTCAAGACCAATTGGGTATGCAAATTTGCACAAACAACTAGGGTTCAAGTCGTGTATTACACTCTTGAGGTTTAAACCTTTAATTGGGGCTATCAATCTCTTGAGTATGCCCCAATTCCTTGTTGGACCAAATTCGGAGACTTAGGCAAGAAGAGCTCAAGTCAACTCAACACAAACTAGTGTTTACAACCACTAATTCAGCTATTAACCATAAAATTGGCCTAAATAACAAATACCCATAGTCAACTTAGCCCTAAAACACAAGACTCATCAATTACCCACACTAGGGTTGAGCCACAACCCTAGCTTATGGGTCTAGCTACTCATAATTAAAGAAGAAAAACAAGAAATAGATGAAGATGAAGAAAAACTCATATTAATTAATTACTAAGATAAACACAAAGATTCAATGATGAAATATAGATAAAATTGCCCAAAATGGCTACAAACTTCGAAACCACGAGCGCAGCTATGTTCTGATACTCTCTGCTTAACCTAAAATGGAAAAGAAGCTTTTTATACTAAGCTGACAATTTTGGACAAAAATACACCTGCGGGGTTAGTGCGGTCCGCACTAGGGCTTTGGACTTGACAAAACTGCTCTCTAAACTTGGGTACCACGGACCGCAGAGAATGGACTGCGGCCACGGAGGCTTCTAGTGCAGTCCGCATAAAATGGACCGCGGACCGCATTGGCTTGACATTGGGAAATTGCAACTCTCTGATTCTCCTTACTGTGGACCGCAAAGAATGGACTGCGGCCATGTTGATCGCAATGCGGACAACACAGAATGGTAGTGAGGCCACACTACCTCTTTGCCTGGAAATCATGCTCTCTGAATCTCCCAGTGCGGACCGCACAGAATGTAGTGCGGACGCATTGGTCTTGTTTCGCCTGAACTTTGTCTTGTCTTAGTACTTGTACAAGTTTCACTCCTTTTGAGCTGATCTTTTTTATCTTGTTACTTTATTGATCAAACCTGCATTCAAGCACAACTTGTGAGCCTTTTGGGACTATTTTATACAAATTCTTAATCAAAACATAAGCAAAAAGGAGTATAAAAGGTATCAAAATCCCTAGTTATCAATAGCCTTTCCCTTACTTAAAGCCATTTGTCTTCTTTCTTTCTTTGTTTGGCTATGAGCTACTGCTTGCAGATTTGGCCACTAGTTGGCCAAATCAGCACGTTTAAAAGCTGGAAAGTGGAATCATGTTGTTTTTGACAAGAGGAGACCAAGCTCTAAGTTTGGGTATGAGCTACTGCTTGCAGATTTGGCCACTAGTTGGCCAAATCAGCACGTTTAAAAGCTGGAAAGTGGAATCATGTTGTTTTTGACAAGAGGAGACCAAGCTCTAATGGACAAATCATGTCCAAAAGAAGCATGAATTCTTCATGATGTCAGTCATGCAGATTTGTAACAGTTTAACTCTTAATGTGGTTAGTTTTTGTAATAAGTCCTAATGTAAGGTATTGATTTTGAAAAGCTATTTAGTTTACTTGAAGGCTTTAATGAATCAGGTTTTATTGTCATGTACTAAGACATATTAGGAGTTTAATTATGTATTTGGTATATTTTACAAAACAGTAGTGGTGTAAAAGAGTTGGGCTTTGAGCCCACTCAGTAGAACCAACAGGTTGCTCATTCGATTAAAAATGCTGAATTTGTAGCCCAAGTGAAAGACTAATCTCAAATGATTTGAGCCTAGTCTATCGGCCCAAACTTTGAGTCAGTCTAGGAGCCCTTTTATCATAGATCATTTTTATGTTCAGTTGATTAATTTTTAGTATAGAATCGTGCTTAATGTTTATATTCTAGTTCTGTTTAAACATGTAATTTGAAAGCTCATTTGTCATAAGTGTGTATGTATAGTTAAGGGTAGAGGTGGATAGGCCCAGACATTAGACAATTACAACTAGGCCCGCCTATGGCCCAATGTGGGCAAAACTCGATTAAAATTCCAAAAGGGGCAAGAGCCTTTGAGTTCTTTTTCCGCTGAGCCTAACCTTGAGCCTAAATACAATTTTTCAAAGCTGAATTTTTCCTGATTTAATCAAGTGATGAGCGCCCAAGACCAAACTCCTTTTCAAAAAAAAAAAAAAAAAAAAAAAAGCCTAGCCCTCTCACACTTTAAGTTAAAAGATTCTTAGTTTGAACTTCAAATTGGGATTTAAATACAAGTATCCTTAGTCTTGCTTAAGTGAAATGCAACCCTTGTTAAAATAAAATTGAGGTGTGCCATATACAAACAAAACCCACAACTTATGGTCCTCACATTAAGTATTAATTTAGTATGATAAAAAAATCCTCCTAAACACTCGTAGTTTGCTTTAGGCTCGACTTAGACTATCATGGCGATTATGTATACATTCGTACAATATAATTATGAATTTAGTTTTAAAAAATAAATCGAGGGATGCGTTCACGCAACCTCAGACAAATTTTCTTAACAAATAAATAAAGCGTTATTAATTGTGGACGCATTCGCGTGACATGATTTTTGACGCGCCAAAGGAAATGAGTATACGTACGCTTAACTCAATTCTTTAATTATGAATAATCAAGCAATTGAAAGCGATAAAAAGATAAATGCACATAGGTTCTAAAATAAGTAATTAGACAATTTAAGCCAAGTATAAATTGCTAAGTGATCGTGCTAGAACCACAAAATTCGAAAATGCCTAACACCTTCTCCCAAGTTAACATAATTCCTTACTTAGAATTTTTGGTTCGCATTCTTTCAAAATAAAGTCAAAATTTTCCTCGACTTGGGATTTAAAATAAACCGGTGACTTGGGATACCATAAATTATCCTAAGTAAAGACTCTAAAATTTAAATAAAATAATCTCATTTCGAATAATGTCACTTTAATTGGAAAAACTCCCATATACCCTCGGGCGAGTAAAAAGAGGTGTGACAAACTACAATCTTCCTTTTTTCTAATTGCCTTTGTGGGCCTTCCTCCACTATCTTCTTGTCCTCCAGATTCTCGAATTGCTCAGAAGTACACTTTACTTCCTTGCTTGATTCTTCTACCTGTTTATATCTGCTTCACTGGTGGTGGTCTCTTTTTCCTGGGCTGTTGATATTGTTTAACTTCTTCTTTGGGAATTTTTGCATAGTCATACCCAGTTTTAAAACACCTTTCACAGAACTCTGGCTTCTAATCATATTCAACAACCTTCTCAAATATAACACATGAGTCATCCATAACTGGTACCTTGCTTGGTAACGTTTACTTCAATAAGGATTTTAGCAAAAGAAATTCTTGATTGTTTGGCTGTGCACTCGTTCCAAACATTGGAATTCCTATGGTGCTTGCAATTCTGTTCAGTGAGTTACCACTCCAACAATTCATAGGCAGCTTATGAAACCTTACCCATAAAGGTATTTCTGTCAAGATTTCTAAGCAAAAATCGAACTGTGGAGACCAGTTTTTTATTATCAAAGGTCTATTGTTCACTGTGTATGGACCAGCACACATAATTTCTTTCATATGAAATCTGACTATGTAATAACCTTCATCATGATAGTATAATTCTGGCATAGTCACAGTGTTCCACATCTGATTAATGTATCGCTATATGTAATTGTAACCAAGTTTTTCACCAATCACATGCACTATTAAGGCACGTTTCCATTTCAAGTTTTCCTTCTCAATTCCTATTTTTTCAAGCTTAGCCATTAGGTTTCCTTCTACAATTTTAGGAGTTCTGTAGCTCAATGTCATACCATTAGCAGCAGATCTGTTACCTGTTAGTACTCCGGCCCAAGTAGACTCCTTAGACTCCTCCGGTAATGGAATAGTGACTGCTACATCTAAAAGAGCTTGAGATATATCTTCCTGCTCCTTGCTCTTCAATGGAACAATAACGGCTTGGGCAGAGGGGGTGTGGCCCTACCCCTTAGGTCGACATGCATGGGGATTGGGCTTTGATTTGCCTTTTTCTTTTGTTAACTAGCTGATCCAGAAGCATCTCCATGGGAGATCTGTGCGAGATTGATAGATTTGGTTTGCATCTTCGAAGCTCCAAAAATAGATGTCATAACCGCTGCTGAGTTCCTTCCTATGGTGTTTAGCTTTGAAAATTTGTCATCAACCTTAATGTTGTTTCTTAGGTCTACCTCGAGCCTTCTTTCTAGCCATAACCAAGATCGACGCACGTTAGCTTAACATACGCTGAGAGAATTGCTATAAATGCTTTTTAATAAGGGTAAATGTGTAAAATAAAAAATCTAAGCTAAATTATTTTTATATATTATTTTTAAACAAAAAAATAAAAAAGTATATCATATAAATTGAAACAGAAGGGGTAACCTTCTACCTTTTGGGTTTAGAGTAAACATTTCCTCCATCTTTTTCTTTGTCCAAATAAAGTCTTATTTCAATATATTTTTGGGGCAAATTGTAATAAGTTGCTTAACAAAGGTTCAGTCATAACCCATCACTATTTTACGTTTTACCTACCTCAAATTGATGATTTACAATTTTAGAAGAAGAAAAACTTCCCGACACCCACATTTATGTCTTTCGTTCGATCCTCAGTGCAATACTGGGCTCTTTATGTACGGGAGCTGTCTACGCAAATCAAACAACGTCAAAGGGCCAAATATATCCTCGTATTATAAGAAAATATTTAAATATACCTTTCGTTATACTTGAGGTCCAAATATACTCATGCTGTAATACGGTTGGTTCAAATATACTCCTCTTTTGTTAAGTTTGTCCAAGATGGACATCCAATCCTGCATAACACTGATATTTGAACTCAAAGTATAATGAGTGATATATTTAAATCTTTTTTGATAGTACAATAATATATTTGACCCTTTTTCCAATCAAACAAAGGAACTAGTTTTATTAAAACCATATTTTCCTTTTTCCCGAATTATAGAAAAGTAAGTATCTCTTCAATCTGTTTTCTAGGAGTAATACTTATCCTATGTTTAATTTCATCAAAACTAAACCTAAAAATATATTTGAGAAAAAAACACATCCGTTTGTGTTGGTAGCACATGCAAAGGAGTTTTCCCAACTCAAACACCAATGACAACGTAGAGTGTATCCAACTCCAACCTGCTTCCATTTACATTTATACCCTCAAATTGCACATCTCACTCCCTCTTTTATATTGTAAATCTAGTGATAACACCAAGGGCGATAGTGGAAATCCAAAAAGTTAAAAACTTGAGAAGATTTCCATCCACCAAAGTCTCGAAAAATTAATATTCAAATTCAAATCTACTAAAACAAAAACAAGCCCAGATAAGAAAATAATTAAAAAATCTTTTTTTCCACTGTCAGGTTTCTAATTCTTCATGCGCTGACTAAAAATTCCGATCATTCTTGTTAGTACGAACCCAAAAAACAACCCTAGATAATTTCTTAAATTCCCAATCTTCAATTCAATTTGGTTTGAGACATATAGCCATGACTATGAGCAGCGGTGATTTCATCAATATTTATCCCACAGAGCTCAAATTCCCATGTAAGCGCATACCTTTTTTTTGTTATCTACTATCATATTTATTTTAATTTCAGATTTTATCAATTCCATTATTCAATTATCGTTTTTCATTTGATGGGTTTGCTCATTTAATCGATTATCGAATTTTGTTTATGTTCTTTTTGATTTCTTGGCAAACGTTAACCATGGGGAAGAGGAGAGTCCTGCCTTTTTTTAATATTATTTGGTTGTTTATTTAGCTGAGTTTTGATTGATTTGGGTATTGATTTGTTTGTTTTTTAATTCTTTCGTGGGTTTGTTTGATTTTGTATTGTAAAGTTGAGCTGAGGAAGCAGAGTGCATGTTCTTTGCAATTAAGTAATAAGACTGATGAATACATTGCATTCAAGGTAACTAACTATTTTAACAAGTAATTAGTTTAATTTTTTAATGAACCCGTGTTATGTTAATTGTGTACTTATTGTATTCTGTGCTGGAAAGGTTAAGACGACCAACCCCAAGAAGTACTGTGTTAGGCCTAATGCTGGTGTTGTTTTGCCTGGTTCTTCATGCAATGTCACAGGTAACGACATTTACTTCTATTTGTCAAGCCTTTTAAACCCTTACTTTCAAGAATTTGACGGAGACATTATTAGATGCAAACAACAAATTATGATTGAATTGAGTCTTTACCAAATAAATTGTGTGGATTTTGTAGTCACAATGCAAGCACAGAAAGAGGCACCTCCTGATATGCAATGCAAGGATAAGTTTCTAATTCAGAGTGTTATAGCACCCAGTGGTACAAGTAATAAAGACGTTACTACCGAAATGGTGAGTTGCTTACAATAATTTTTTGGGCTCTTTTAGTATTATGGTCTACTGAAATTGGTATTGTCCATTTGCCTGTAGTTCAATAAGGAGGATGGGAAAGTTATTGATGAATTTAAATTGAGGGTTGTTTATGTTCCCGCAAATCCTCCCTCTCCAGTTCCCGAAGGGTCTGAAGAAGGTGGTTCCCCCAGGGCCTCGTTGACTGAAGATGAGAGTAAAAGCTCTTCCCTTCCAGAAGCGGTTGGTGTCTATAATCTGTAGTTTTTCTGTGATTCTTCTTCAACTCTGGTCTAAAGTTCTCTTCTTCACCTTAATATCAGGTGTCACGATCTTTGGAGGAACCCAAAGCAAAAGCATCCCCTTCTGAGGTGAAACTTATTGCTTTCATATAGAGAACATTGCTTAATGATTCAGTATTGTCTTAGAAATAATCAATTAAAGGTTTTCTCACACTGTCAAATGTGCCTAATTCTTTAATTTTGCTCTAGGAAACGAAGTTAAGGCGAGCGAACTATTCGCTTTTGGAATGGATCTTTTTAACTGTCATTTGAATGTTATTCTCATAGTGATACTTTCTTTGAAGTGGCATTCTGTTAACTCTTTTGGACAGGTGTCTCACAGTGCAATAAAAAATGTTCTTGTCGTGATGATCTTGTTAGCAGCTTGATTGCTAACGGAATGGGGTGATAACTTGGGTTACTCTATGGCTGTTTAGGTGAATTAGTTCCCCTCAGATTTAGCAAAACTAAGTGAACCTTTTCCTCTAGTTTTTGGAAGGCCAAATGCCTCCTCTCGTACTCCTGATAGTTAAAGGTCAATTGTCTCTAGATTTGGTCTAATTTGACAGCTTCCTTCGTTTCCTTTACCAGATATTAGTAAAGTTCATCAACTTGTTGAACCCACATCCGTCTCGGATGTTTATTGGATGGTCTCCAACCCCCCCACAGTTTCTTCTCTATATGAACACAGGATTGCTGAGTTCTTTATGTGCCATTTCAGCATCTTTTCTGAACCTCTCGTTTCCTTACGTGAGCGCAAAGAGAGAATACTAGAACTAGAACTAGAACAAGACGGCAAGTTGAGAATTTACTTGAATGCTTGACTATCATAGACATGGTGGTGGTGGAGGTTGCACTCTTCAGGAACTGGACAGGCTGTATGAGTTGGAGAGGTGGGCAGAGGGGGTTGTGTGTTTGGAAGGGGAACGGGCTGGGGTTTGTTGGGTAATAGTGGGAGAAGTAGAGGTTGATGGCAGGGCTGAAATTAGTTAAGAGAAGGGATGGCGAGGTTGGGATGGAAAGATTTGCTGGGGCATGAGCTTAGTAGAGAAGGGGACTTTACTGGGGCATGAGCGCTGCGGCAGAGAAGGGTAGTGGTTCCAGCTAGAGATAGCAATGGGTAGGGTCAACCCGCTAAAGGTTGAAACCAACCACCTTTTGTTTTCTTAATCTTTCTTGTCTTAAGATTTAAGCAAAGCCAAATATATGGTTGGGTAGATTTGGAATGAAATTTGTAGTTTGTGCTGACATGATTGTGGTTTAAGGATGTTGTATCTTGTATGAGTTGAGTGATATATCTTAAAGGACTATTCGAATTAGAAGGGATGTCTAAGTAATTCTGCCCTTCCTCTTATAGCTCCTTACTAGTCTATCTGCTCAACATTAGAGTCATAATCTTTTCTCCTTTCCTTTGACCATCCCTCTTGTTTTGATACACCTTTTTCTTTGATATCCATTGGGACCTCTTGTGGAAAATTTCCAAGATGGATAACTTTAACCGAGAACCTCAATACAGATTCCAGCTCTAACTCCAATTCTTGTCATTGCAATTACTACCCAAATGTTGAAAGTAGCATACCCACGGGTCAATTTCTTAACCGAGATGCAAGTGAGTCAGATGGATTCATTCCCTTCGTCTCTATGCCATGCTAACTGGACTCTTTAATTTCCTGACATACCGATCTCTGACACATAATAGAAGGATTTGGGTATTGTAAATAGATCTTCCAGAATTTATCAAATCATGCCTAAATCGTATATCATATAATACCCAAATTTTCAGTTTTCGTAAATCAGGTCAGGTATCTGTTTGTTGGATATCTTTCTTTGATGTGTAACTCTACAGAGGTTTGTCCCCACTGCAACAGTCCACTTGGTTGTTCAAGTCTTCAAGAGTTGACACGTTTCTCCAGGAAGTCTTGCTTGTGGAGTTGTTGATGTGTGATAGTCCTGTTGCCTTGGTCATCGTGTCTGTGATGATTGCTAATGGGTTGCTTATATGTTTTTGGACATTTCGAGAAAGGACTTTATTTATGAGGGCAGAAATGGCTGAGATGATAAGTTAGAAAGAAGTAATGAGTAAGGTTAACATATTGCGGGACCGCAGGATTTATGTTGTTCCAAATGCAATGAATGGTTTTACCTAATGTTAGGAAAATGAGTAAGTATTTAAGAATCTTGTCTTCCTCCTTCTGTTCCTGTTTATTCTATAAGACAAAGATCAGACCATATTGGTGTTAAAGACTGGGAGGATGAGATCCTGATTTATCATGTTATGAAGCTGTTTTCTTGGAAAGTAATTACTAATGTTCCAGGTAAATTAATCGTGCTGATAATGAGTAGAATGGTCTGTTTGTTGTGTTAGATTCTGGTTATTCTAACTAATCAGAATATCCTGAGTGATCTTTCTCCTTTTTTTTTTTCTCTCTTTACCTTTATTATATTTTCTTAGATTTTCCAACACTTTGGGAGCTCTTTACGTAATATGATTAAATATTCGACACATCATGGGCAGTTATTGATATGTTGAAAAAGGCTATCTATTTTTGAATTTAACAGCAGAATCTACAGAAGAAATTTTGAAAAAAAAAATGATGCTTGTAGAGGAAGAAGCTGAAAGTTAACCAGGTAAAAATGAGATATTTGTGTGAATTATCAAAACGAAACTGCAAGAGATAATCAACTTTGTCTCTTATAAAAGTAGTCAAGTAGCTAGTTAAAAGAGTTATTGACATTAGTACAGAAATAAGAGACTCGAACCATCCGATTGAGTGATTGTTGGACTTTTAAACCAAAAGGATGTCTTTTCAGATTTGTCACTCATATTTCGGAGAAATACGTGTCTGCATTGTGTATCTTTCGACATTTTCTTTAAGGTTTTACGTGAGCCCCGACGTGCATTAATGAATCCGGTGCTTCCTGTTTCCGCATTTTTTTCAAAATTGAAGCTGAACTCGTATGACTTGTATTAGCAGCTTGCATAGTTTTCTGCTGCTGATTTCGCTTGGATGATTTAATATCCTTACTTCCATAACTGCTGCTTGGCAAATCCAGTTTCAACTAAAGACTGTTTTTCAAGTTAGTTTTTGAGCAATCTTTAACAAATACTTTCACTTCAGGCGTGGTCTTTGATTTCGAGGTTGACTGAGGAGAAAGCTTCTGCCCTTCAACAAAATCAGAAATTACGTCAGGAATTGGTACGTCTAGTGACAGTGTTAATAATTTAATCTTCCGGATGTTGATGTGTCACTTTTTGACTTAGCTTTATAGAGTTCTACTCTTTCCCATCTATTGGCTAAATTCATTTAATACATGCCTGCTGGTGTCCGGAAGAAACCATCTTTGGTTTGATAAATTTGAAGAAAGCAATAAGAACCTTTTAGTGAATAATACTATAACAGTGCTGACGCTTCAAGTAACTTCTACTTTACCACTTTATTGCTTGTGATGGTGATGTTCTCTCTTCAAAACATACTGGTTCTAAATAATGGAGGGAATTCCTGTTGCTTCCTGGATGTGAAGACATATCGGGGGGGCTAGTGCACTCTGGTTAGTAAAATTTCCTTGGTCACCCTAGTTGGAAGTAATAAATTGTCAGAACCTTAGAAGATGTTAATCTGTAATCTCCTTAGTTCACCTATGGAGCGATGAAAGTCTGATTGAAGCGGTTGTTAGTGGTTGGTACATCGTTTTTCTTGACCATATACTCATCGGTATAGATTTGAGTTCCTAGTCAATAGGGGATTGAAAAGAGGGGAAGGAACTAGAGGGCAGAGTGGTTTCATTTGTTAGTGGTTATCGTGAGGAGGTGACATCATATACATGCAGAAAAACGAGTTGTTCGCAGGAGTACTTTTGGGAAGTTTTATGTGCTTTAAATACTATAATTATCAACTTGGAAGCACATAGCTGTTAGATATTATATAGCATGTGTATTTGTTAGTACAGTGTGATTAGGAAGAACATAAGTATTCGTCTTTTCTCTTTGCTCCATTGGCCTTCCAGTTCTACGAAAATAGTATGGTCCATGCTATATATAGGTTGAAATATGATATTTCCTTTGCTAACTGCATATCGATTTCATTTAGATTCTACAACAAACAACAACAACAAACTCGGTGTGATTCCACAAGTGTGGTCTAGGGAGGGTAGTGTGTACACAGCCTTACCCCTACCTTGTGAAAGTAGAGGGAATGTTTCAGACCCTCGGCTCTGGGAAAACATAGTCCCTATTCTATGATCTATAATTATAAAAAAAAGATGGTGTGGCCTTATATTTTTTGATGAAGGGTGCCTACAGAGTCCCTATTCCCTACAGAAGAAAGGAAAAATAATGAAGGGTGTTGTTCCAGATAAGACCTTCATAGAATGTTAACCCATGCGAAAACGTTCATGACTGGTATAGTTAGCTGTTTTATATTGTACATAAGCTTATGGTCCCTTGGTACCTGATGCTCAAATGTTGCTATATTCTGAAGCATGTCCATGAGTTTTTATTTTGATTTTACTTTTTGTACCTTTCGTCTTGCATAAATAAGTGAAAGGAAAGGATTCACAAACATTTCAAAAATCAAGAATTGTGGCTGGAGAACAGAAAACAATAAGTGCCTTAAGAAACCTTAGTATCTTCTAGTGTTGGTTTAGGAAAGATGCAAAAGAGGAGAGTGGCCTCTAGATGTAATTATTCTCTTCCTCAGACAGCATCCAGAATGATCACTTGTTCCAACATTTATCTGCTTATTCTTCTCACTTTACCATTTTGCAGGAGCTTATAAGAAAAGAAATCAGCAAAAGCAATGCTGGCGGCTTCTCAATGTTATTCGTCGTGCTGGTTGGTCTTATAGGTCTTTTGGCTGGGTATCTGATCAAGAAGACATAGTTGGAAGGAGACGCTCATTGATTCATTAGGTGGGTGCCCAGGAAAAGTTGATGGCATTCTAGAATTTTATTATTGCCCCTTTTCTTTACAGACTTATCCGTTAAAAGTAGAATGTTTGCAGTCAACTAGAGTGTAAAAATGTTATACTATGTTATATGGGCATTTAAAGACTTGATTCAATTTGAACTAGTGTAGGACATGCATTTCCTTGGGAAGGATCAAACCTTCTTATTCAGTAGGGCTTATTTGATTCAAGTGAGCAAGTAGCTGTTACCAAAATTTGGTAGAATTTCAGAATGAGATAAATTTTGAAACTGAAGTTTCTCATTATGATTAGTGTCATGTGATTGGTTCTGACTTGTATATTTTCAGTAAGACTTTTTTCAACTGAAATAACCCTCGATTTGCATGTTGAATGATCTTTCCGATGCCTTCTCCTTTTCAGTTTTCTTGAATTATAAAGTTTATATTCTTTGCAGTCTGTTGGTTGTGCCTCTTTTGGACGTTAATTCAAGTTCGTTGAACATATTGCCGTATATATGTTTGCTGCTTTCTTAGTGAAATTTGAAAAGCTCTTTTCTTCATATTGCTATATTTTCTTCATATTCCCTACACCCTCTATAAGTGACGATCATATTAATATACAATGAATTTTACGCTCTGTAGAGTATGAGTTTTGCTTCCTTTTGTATCAACTACTTGCAAGGGTTAATTTCACTGGTGATCTTCTAACTATGTGTTTATTTTACAAAAATTACTATTTTATTTTTTATCACTTAAAAGTCACTCAACTTCATCTTTCTTACTTAAAAGTCTCAAAACCTATGAAATATTCTACAAAAAATTAACATGTCATTAGATGTAATTAAAAAATCTAAAATAATGACACGTCAGCTTATATGACCATACCCATTTAGTCTCATTTCCCTCTCAACTCGGCTTGATTCTAACCCAAATAGGTTAAGATAAAAAATCATGTTTCTCTACCTAATAAAATACGCTATGTGGTTACTCTTTGAATTAAGTCTTTTAATCTGTAGGTTTTCTAAATTTCTTTGTGGGTCTTGGTCGTACCAATGAATTACTATATCGTGTCTTTCTTTTGTCCAAACTATTAATGCTATAGGCTGCCTGTGATTGCAGTGTATATTAACAAGAACAATATTTTTGTTTATTGATGTTGCTTAATAAGCAACATTTTGATATTACAATAATACTTTAACTTCATGGAAAATTATAAAATGATCTGAAGTATGCAAAAACTAGTTGTATTCATAGTTTTATGGACTTTAGGGCATTGATGGCATTAAAGTTATTTTGTACAAAATTATTTTAGCATAAAATATTTATTCTTGTCTTCTCCTTTTGATGGTCTAATATCAATAACTCATTTGGGGTCAAATCAGGGTGAAGGGAAATAGCCAAACTGGGTATGGTCATTTAAGCCTATGTGGCATTATTATTAGATTTTTTAAAATAAATTTAACAGATTTTTTGTAGATTATTTCATAGGTTTTGAGTTAGAATGACTTTTACGTGAGAATGATGAAGTTGAGTGACTTTTAAGTGATAAAAAAATAGAATAGTGACTTTTGTGAAATAGATATATAATTGGATGACCACCGGTGAAATTAACCCGTACTTGCCAGTATTTGTTCAAGTAATAATACCATGAGGACTTTCGACAATTTGACATATATAATCATGGACGGAATAAATAAATTTAACAGATTTTTTGTAGATTATTTCATACGTTTTGAGCTAGAATGACTTATCCGTGAGAATGATGAAGTTGAGTGACTTTTAAGTGATAAAAAATAGAATAGTGGTGAAATAGATACATAATTGGATGACCACCGGTGAAATTAACCTGTACTTGCCAGTATTTGTTCAAGTAATAATACCATGAGGACTTTCGACAATTTGACATATATAATCATGGACGGAATTAATAAATTTAAGCAGCGGATTTCTCAATCATAAATTTAGCAGAAAACCCTTATCAACAACGCTCCATGTGCATCCTTATTTCACTAACAAGGATAGAAAAATAAAGAAAAAACTAAAACATAGAAACACCAAATAATAGTTCGCGACCAAAGAAACTGAATTGATAATTGATGATGTCAAAACAACATGAGATATCAAATTATGTACTGAACTAGAATAATAACTCGAATAAATGATTAACCAGAAAAACAAAATAAGAGATTATTAGAAATTCTACCAATAGATGATTCCCACTGATCAATTAATGTTTTTTTCCGTCATAGTTTATTTGACCTTGATCTTCATAAATCACTTGATCTTGTTGAGTAACCACCTGCTTGGATTTGCCATATGTAATATAGGTCTCTTCCAGATTTTTGGCCTTGACAAGGGCAGCTTGTTTGAGTTGGATTAGGGTTGGAACTTCATAATTTTGACATAAATAAACTCCGAAAGCAGTGCCCGCCATGAATGTCACCGTCGTCCCTATTAAACCCATTCTTCTTTTTCTTCTCTGTTATTGGATTGTTGAACAAGATAATACTACCCTTTTTGTTGGTTTTACACCTTTTTTGCTTATTATGTATTTATAGGAGTTACAATACTACCACTGTCTTGTTCTCCAAGTTTTATTGTTGGCCCTTCTCCAAGATTATAATTCCAAGTTTCCAACTCCCACTAATTAACGTGTTGGAGATATTATTTTTATTTTCCTTGCCTTTTTTTCCCCACGCAAATACTAGTAGTTTATAGTAAGCTGAACTCTTATTTTGTAAAATTAATCCCCAAATATTGAAGGCTTCAAGTGGTAGAATAAATTTGAATTATTTGAATGTATGAAATTATCAACAATCTACTTAGTGGCAAAATATTTAAAAAAAAAATGAGATACAAAGAATTTCAAAAGATCTGTATCAAGTCTTTCTTCAACTTTTAAAAGGGTAAGATTTGCACATTTATTATTCGAAATTAAGCAATTCTATCCTCTGTTATATTTTTGGTATGTTATTATCCTCGCTACATTAGGAAAAGTCACATTTTTGCCCTTGACCTGTACCAGAGTCCAGAGCTCAACCGGAGATTAGTTTTAACCGTAGTTAAAAGTAACAAATTAACACATGAAATTTGTTAATGGCAAAGGCAAATACGAAACTACTAAACGATTTGGATGAATGGACCAAAAGTGGGGGAAGTGCACAGTTAACCAGTAATAACATATGTATTTATTTTTAAGTTATTGTTTAAGATGTCTTTAATCTTTAGCCAATGCTTTAATAAACTTTTACCCGTCCGGACGAAAATACCCTTCTACTCATAAAGTTCAGGACCAAGTGTCCTTAATTTATGAGCTTGTTACTGTAAGTTCAGGACTAATTGTCCTTAATTTATGAGCTTGTAAGTCTAAGTTTAGGACTACCAGTCCTTAACTTTTGAACTTGGAACTCGAAGTTCAGGACTACTTGTCCTTAATTTCTGTGCTTGTAACTCTAAGTTAAGGACTACCTGTTCTTAATTTCTGTGCTTGTAACTCTAAGTTAAGGACCAAGTGTCCTTGATTTTTGAACTTCCAACTCTAAGTTCAGGACCAAGTGTCCTTAACTTATGAGCTTGTTATTATAGTCTGTAATATAAGTTCAGGACTAACTGTCCTTAATTTGGACTTGTAAGTCTAAGTTAAGGACTACCTATCCTTAATTTTTAAACTTGTAACTCTAAATTTAGGACTACCAGTCCTTAACTTTTGAACTTGTAACTTTAAGTTGAGGACTACACGTCCTTATTTTTTGAACTTGAAACTTTAAGTTCAGGACTACCCATCCTTAATTTCTATGCTTGTAACTCTATGTTAAGGATCACCTGTCATATGCTAGGCATTGAAATATTTTGCACTAAATCTCGTTCCCCAGATCCTCATGCCTTACAAAGATAGAGAAGGATGTAAATGAAATTGATGAGTGAAAGAATGTTGGTTGCTGTGACATGTTCAAATGTGATACACAGATTGCCTGAACATTGTGAACATGTTAATGAAAATGTCATGATGCAGTAGACGATGTACATATGTAGCCTAGTTTGTATGAACATGCTAGCAAACTCTTTTTTCTAAATAAGCAGCGTTCCCGCAGAACGGGAGAAAGGGGTTTTGAAATTTAGAGGGTTTGAGAAGGAAAAGAGATATAAGAAAGGGTAATACCGACTTTTCATATTAATTTTGATAGACTAGTGACTACTTTTGCTTAACAATAAAGATACTATATAAAAGTAAATACCACTTTAAAAATGGCTGCCCCAAACACTTTTCACACCAAAAGTGTAACGGATGATAAACAAAATAAGTTTTATATTACATGGGCATATTTAGATTTTCTTCCCCTAGATTTACAATAACAACAACCTAGTAAAATTTCAATAGTGAGGGTCTGAGGTGACTAGTGTGTATGCAGATTTTACCCCTACCCCGAAGGAGTAGAGATGTTGTTTCCGAAAGACCCTTGACTCAAGAAAACAAAAGGACTAAAGAAGGCAATATTAGTGTCATCACATAAATCAGGGGCAATTGCATCTATACCCGTTTTTGTGCCACATTTTAACCTATGCCCGCTTTGCAAAAAAAATTACAAGCGTACCCGCTTTTTCGCATAACTTCAGCACACGGGGCTGAAGTAGCAAAGGCAATCACACAAAACTTCAGCATTTTAGTAGCCGGGCCTGAAGTTCAGCTCTAGAGCTGAAGTT
>MU670861.1:52277-82741 GCA_026770625.1 Nicotiana glauca
AGCCCCAAAACTTCAGCTCTAGAGCTGAAGTTTTCAAGTTATAAAATAAAAACTTCAGCTCTAGAGCTGAAGTTTCTATGTTGTAACTAGAAAACTTCAGCTCTAGAGCTGAAGTTTCTATGTTGTAACTAGAACACTTTGGAGGGCAGTGGGATCAGTTCTTGCCCCAAGCGGAGTTTGGATACAACAACTATTAGTCCAGCATAGAGATGGCCCCGTACGAGGCTTTGTATGGTCGCCGATGTCGTTCTCCTATCAGTGGTTTGAGCCCGGTGAGGCTAAGCTACTGGGTACAGATTTGGTACAGGATACCTTGGATAAGGTAAAGTTGATTCAGGAGAGACTTTGCACAGCTCAGTCCAGACAAAAGAGCTATGTGGATCAGAAGGTGCGTGATGTATCATTTATGGTTAGCGAGAAGGTTCTCTTGAAAGTCTCGCCCATGAAGGGCATTATAAGGTTCGGGAAGAAGGGCAAATTGAGCCTAAGGTTTATTGGCCCCTTCGAGGTGTTGAGATGAGTTGGGGATGTTGCTTATGAGCTTGCTTTACCCCCTAGTTTATCGGGAGTTCACCCAGTTTTTCATGTTTCAATGCTTCGGAAGTATCATGCCGACCTATCCCACGTGTTGGATTTTAGTACTATTCATTTAGATGAGAGTTTGGTCTATGAGGAGGAGCCAGTTGCCATTGTTGATAGGCAGGATTGCCAGTTGAGGTCCAAGAGGATTTATGCGGTGAGAGTCTAGTGGAGGGGCTAACCGGTCGAGGAGGCGACCTGGGAGTCCGAGGAGGACAT
Source organism: Nicotiana glauca (assembly GCA_026770625.1). Taxonomy (NCBI): domain Eukaryota; kingdom Viridiplantae; phylum Streptophyta; class Magnoliopsida; order Solanales; family Solanaceae; genus Nicotiana; species Nicotiana glauca. The sequence continues at coordinate 53,076 of MU670861.1, forward strand.
GCGGAGCAGATATCCCCACTTATTCAGCAGTCCAGGTACTTTTCTATGTTCGTTCGAGGACGAACGTTTGTTTAAGAGGTGGAGAATGTAACGATCCGACTGGTCGTTTTGCCTTTTATAACCCTGTTCCCTTAAATAAGACTTCCCAAGCTTGCTTTAGCTAATTTATAACTTGCAGGGATGGTTGGTTCGGGAGTTGGAGGAGTTTTGAGTAAAAATATGTCCAATTATTTCTTTGAGGTTATCTTAAAAGACCAAGTTTGACTTCGATCAACTTTTTGGGAAAACGGACCCAGATTTGTGATTTGACGGTCCCGGAGAGTTCGTGGGAAAATATAGGACCTGGGCGTATGGTCGGAATCGAATTCCGAGGTCCCTAGCCCGAATAATGAATTATTGGAAATTGTTAAATTGAAGTTTTAAAGAATTAAAAAAACTAAGAAATCATTGATTTTCTGGGTACCGGGCTCGAATTTTGGTTTCAAAGCTTGGTACAGGTCCAAAATATCAGTTAAGACTTGCACGTAAAATTTGGTGTCAATCAGAGTAGTTTAAGGGCGTTTTAGCCCATTAGAAGAAAATTAAGAACTTGAAGTTCAATAGTTTGATTCATTTGGTTTTAGGGGTGATTCCGAGATTTAGCATTGCTTTGGGTGTTCCGAGGGTTCGAGTAGGCCCGCCTCGTGATTTCAGACTTGTCGGTATGTTCGGGCGGGGCTCGGGAGCCCCGAGCGTCAATCGAGCGAGGTTCAAGCGAAGTAGGAAAGTTGAAGAATAGCTGAAGGTTTGCTGCTTCTATCATAACCGCATCTGCGGTTCTAGGATAGCAGATGCGGTCAAACCATCGTAGAAGCGGCCAATGGCCAGACCAAGGGAAACCGCAGGAGCGACTTCCAAACTGCAGGAGCGGTTCCGCAAAAGCGGTTCCCAGACCGCAGAAGCGGTCCAGTCGCCTTAGGCCAGCTCCATAGAAGCGACTTCGAATCCGCTGAAGCGGTTCCATAGAAGCGAGACCCAGACCACAAAAGCGGTCTAGACATATTGGGCCAGATCCGCAGAAGCGAGCCCCGGTTCGCGGAAGCAGTTTTTGCAGAAGCGGCCATCGCACCGCATAAGCGAAAATCGCTGGGCAGTGAGTTCATTTAATTCGAACTCAAAGGCCATTTGTTTCATTTTTACTCCACACTTAGGCTATTTGGGGGCTTTCAAAGAGAGGATTTCAACATAGCATCGTAAGGTAAGTTATTTCCATTCATCCTTAGTTTAAGTACATGTACATTAAGTAGATTAAACACCAAAAATTAGGTAAAATCAAAGGGTTAGAGCTAGACCTAGGGTTTAAGTAAAATCAAGATTTAACCACAAAATTTGCTATGAAATGAACTAGAATTTATATATTATTGATCCTTAGGTAATAGAGAACAACTTTCTTCGAAAAATCTCGAAATTCGGGCACGTGGGCTCGGGGTCAAAATTTTGAAAACTTGTGAAAAAGGTTGGGAAATCGCTTAAATAATTAGAATTCGATCGTGTAGGCCTATATTGACTAGTTCTTACTTTATTTGACTAGTTTGTGATCGTTCGGCTCCGAATTGAGGACTTGGGCTTGTTCTTGATATTGGAAGTACGCTTTGGAGCGAGGTGAGTCTCCTTTCTAACCTTGTAAGAGGGAAATTATCCCCATAGGAATAATAAGTGAGTAATTGTTGCTAAATGCGGGGGCTACGCATGCATTAGGTGACGAGAGTCCATGCGGAGCTACTACTATGCTAATCGTCCAGGTAGTTTAGGACCCACACCATGCTTTATTTATAGAAATCTCTATATTATCTTGTTAATATGATCACCTAGAATATGCTAGAGACTTGGAAGGGAATAAGAACGAACTTGTATACTTTGAAATCTTGCATGGCATTATTGATTATTGATGTGCCTCGTGTGTATACCTGCTATTGTTTGTTATTTGTGGATCAGGCCGATCGCCTCGGTATGAATAGATGCATCTATATGCGCGCCGTCGACCCTCGGCAAGTGCACAGTTTATTTCTGTTGGATCGGACTGTCGCCTCGGCATATTTGCACATGCTTATATTGCTTGCCTGAGAGTTTTAAATGTTGATATTGCCTTTCATGGCCCGATATAAATTGAGAAATCTAACGAAAGTAAATGGTTAATTGAAAATATAGTGGAGAGCAGGACTTATACGCCTTGTTATAAACTATTGCTTATTAGTAATTCTTCATGGTTAGTATAATACTTTGATATATTGTTCGACCCTAGTGAGTATCAAGTCGACCTCTCATCTCTACTTATTCGAGATTAGAGGGATAGTCACTGGGTACATATTGTTTATGTACTCATACTACGCTTCTGTACTTAATTGTACAGGGTCTGAGGCAGATACATCTGGTTACCAGTTCGGTGCGCGCCCTTGAGTTTGCGGCAGAGGCTTCCACGATGAGCTGCTTCCTTCCTATGCCGCTCAGCAGCCGGATGGAGTCTTCCTTTATTTTTCCTGTCTTTTCCCTATTTCAGATAGTAGGATAGAGATGTCTTTTGTATACTCTACTAGATGTCCATACTTGTGACACCAGGTTCTGGCACACACTTTGGTAGACATTTATTTTTGGGTTGTATAATTATGCTATTATGGTATTTCGCCTTCTGGCTTACTTCCAAATTAAGTATCTATTTCACTCATTTCTGATTAAAAGCAACAAAAGAATTTAGAAATGTTTCCGCGTTGGCTTGTCCGACAATGGTATCAAGCGCCCTCATGACCTATTGTGAAAATGGGTCGTGTCATAATCTTGTTAAGTTACAGGATTTAATTTATATATAATATAAAATTACACTTATATATGATATAAAATTGCACTTACTTTATGTGCTACCCTTTAGCTTCTCCTGGGTCTAAACTATAATTAAAGATAAACTGCGCATACAATGAAACTAATAACTTAAAATGTAACACCATCAAATTTTAGCATGTCAAATTATACTAATAATACAACATGTTAAATTGCACTAATCATATAAATTCAGTTACATTGTCACTAGATATATGTTAAATTCTTATATATCTGATAGTTTTAAGGACACATATTATTTTTTGAACAAGTTTGTTACTATTCGCTTTTCACCTCAATTAACTATAGTTTGTATCATTTGTTTGGGGCCTCCCTCAATTTATTTAAAATTCCATAACTTACCCATTTAAAAAGAGTTTTACCAGTCAATCCCCTCTTTCTTATACTACTTGCTTATGTATTTACTCGCTTTCCCTTTTTAATCTGTTTTCTTACTGTACTTTTACTTGAGTCATATGCTTGAATGAAAAATAATGAATTATTATTTATTCGTATACAGTCATGCCTCTCTATAACAACATCCCTATATAACAACACTTCACTATAAAAGCCAAGCTTTTTCGGAACTAATTTTTATGTTATATTATAATATATGTTCTCTATAACATCACTTCGCTATAACATCCAAAAATATGTAGAACAAACGAGGCTGTTATTGAGTGAGTATGATCTACAATCTCAGGCAGATTATTGGAAAACCTCTCTAATTGGGTATATAATAGGGGAAAATCCTTATGAAAAGGCTATGGATAATTTTGTTATGAATGTGTGGAATTTTGTTACTAAACCTCAGATTCTGATTCATTCTGAGGGCTGTTGCATTTTCAAATTTCACACCATAGCTGATAGAGATCAAGTTCTTCAGTCAGGACCGTACACATACAGGAACAAACCAATGGTGCTAAGGCTATGGGAAATTGATTTCTCATTCAATAGAGACATTCTAAGCACAGTACCAGTTTGGGTGAGATTTTCTAGGCTACCAGTGGGTTATCGATCGACTGAAGCTCTAAACAAAATGGCCAGTATGGTGGGAAAGCCCCTTCACACCGATAAATTCACTGCTCACTATGAGAACATATCCTATGCTAGGGTCCTTTTGGAGGTAGATGCTGCATATCCTCTGCCAGACCAGATAGAAATAGAATCACCTTTTGGCCCAATGGTGCAGATTATTGAATATGATTGGAAACCTATTTTTAGTAATGATTGTCTGAAGTTTAGGCATGATTCTATTAAATGTTGGCACAATACTAAGTGTAATGAGGAGATGGATAACAAGGAAGGAGAAAGGCCAAGAAGACAGAGGAAAAAAAGCAAAAAAGCAAGTTAAGACTGTAAGCAAACATGGTTGGTGAAGAAGCCTGAAGAGAGTGTTGAAGTAGAATCAGTACCACAGAAGGAAGTAGTTCTACAAGGAAATCCTACTCATGAGATTGAATGTCTGGAGATGGATAAAGTGAGTATAGAGCCTGCACAACATATTATTTTTATGCCATGTCAGGCAAAAGATGGGACTAGCACACAGGATAACATCTGCTGCAATCCTGTTAATGAAAATTATAATTATAAAGGGAAGGCAATTACTGAGATAAAGGATGCTGGGAGAAGAGGACAACAGGAGGACCCAGGTCCATCATGCTCCTTAAGTACCAACTTTCTATGATCATTGTCACTTGGAACATTAAGGTTCTTAATCAGGCCCATAAGCAGAAAGAGGTAAAACCTTTGGGCTACTTTCATTTATAGCATACTATTAAAAATATAATACAAAAAATTAGCATTAATTGATGATTAACAAATATGACAGTAATATAGCATATTTTATTAATTCAATTCAAATCAACAAGAATCAAGTTGTTTAAAAAGGCAGTCCTAATATTTAATATCTTTCCCTATTGTTTCTCTCCATTCCATAACATGTTATATGATTTCATTAGAAACCAAGCCATTGCGTGTGACGACCCAAAGGGTCATCACCTGTATTCCTACTCACTCTATATTTCTGAGGCCGTGAAAAAAAAAACCTCACTTGGGGGTTTTCTCGACTTGTGTGCGCAGTCCGGGCGCGTAGCCGGAAAGTTTAAATGTGAAATTGTGAGAAAGATAATAAATTTTAATATTTTAACTGATTAAGCTTGACTCCGATCAATATTTTGGGCAAACGGACCCGGACTCGTGATTCGACAGTCCCGAAGGGTCCGTAGAGAAAATATGAGACTAGGTTGTGTGCCCGGAATAAAATTCCGAGATCCCAAGTCCGAGAAATAAACTGTTATATGAAACTGGTTTCTGAAAAATATTTAAAGAATCGGAAGTGTTAATTGTTTAGAAGACTGTGCCGTCGGGCTCGTATTTTGGTTCCGACGCCCGGCACAAGTCGTATATATGGTCTAAGCGATAGCTGCAAAGTTTGGTTAAATTTGGACGTCATTTGACGTGTTTTGAGCTAGAAATTATAAACTTGATGCTTTATGGAATTTGGAAAGAAATCATGGGTTTTGAGACCCAAACTGATGATTCATGATGTTATTCAGGCGATTTGATCGTACGGATGAGTCCGTAGTATGTTTTGAGATTATATGTATGTTTGGTTTGGAGCCCCGACGGCTCGGGTGAGTTTTGAATAAGTCCCGAGAGGTCTTAGACTTAAAAGTATCAGATGTTGCAGGTCCAGGTGTTGCAGGCCTCCAGCGCGGCCGCGGTCATTTCCGCGCGGTCTACGCTGGAAGCCACGCGACCGCGGTGCATTTCTGCGCGGTCCGCATGGCTAGGTTCAGAGGGCTAGTAAATTTCAGGTCAACCAGCGCGGCCGCGCACCAAATCAGTGCGGTCCGCGCTGGGAGATTCAGAGAGTTGGTCGTGGGTCTATTCGACCAGCGCGACCGCGTACCAAATCAGTGCGGTCCGTACTGGGTAAGTTCAGAGAGTCATTTTCTTCCCTTTCTCAGCGCGGCCGCGGTGCATTTTTGTGCGGTCCGCGCTAGCCTTCAGTAAAGTATATAAAGTCGGGATTTTCAGTCATTTTTTACTTTTTCAAAACCCAAAACACAAGAGGCGATTTTCCAAGCGATTCTCTTTCTTCAAAATGATTGGTAAGTGATTTCTAACTTATTTTCTTCACTCCTTAACATCCTTAAACATAATCTCAACTTCGAAACTAAGATTTTAATGGGAAAATTTGGGTATAGCCTAGGGTTTCTAAAATGGGGGATTTGGACCTCAATTTGAGGTCCGATTTCAAAACCAATCATATATATGAACTCGTGGGGGAATGGGTAACCGGGTTTTCGTTCGAACCTCGGGTTTTGACCACGTGGGCCCGGGGGCATTTTGGAAATTTTTGAGTAAAACTTTGGGAAATTTATTTTCATGCATTCAAATTGATTCAATTAGAATTTGTTGACGCATTCAAGTAATTTGTGACTAGATTCGAGCGGTTCTGTGGTGAATTTGAGGGGTAAAGATATACTAGAGGTTTGAGTGAATTTTTGGAGCATTTGAGGTAAGTGTTTGATCTAACTTTGGCTTGAGGGAATAGTATTAGGGTGTTATTAATTACTAATTGCTAAATGATCGAGTACGGTGTATAGGCATGGTGACGAGTATCTATACACCGGTGTCTAGCATGACCGTGAGTCTTTGTTTGTGCTTATTTTTGTATATTTTGGGATTCTTCCATGCTAATTAATGATTTCTAGATAATGTGAAGAGTTTGAGGATAAATTATAAATTGTGAATTCTTTGGAGCGTTGGCTCGAACGATAAAAATACTATTGAGTAAGAAATGAAAGAAATGGAAAGAGATATGATTAATCCCTTGCCGGGATGGTTTGAGTATGTTAATTATCTCCCTTGCCGGGATGTGAAAGTTGTTATTGTTGCTCCCTTGCCGGGATTTAGCTGTTTAATTGTGTTTTTCCCTTGCCGGGACATTTCTGATTATTTGTTTGTTCCCTCGCCCGTTTGGTTGTGATTGCTGTTTGGGTGAGGAAGAGTGATAATGCACGAAGGGTCATTCCGTGCCATGTTTGATTATATTCGCACGAAGGGTCATTCCGTGCCATGTTTGATTATATTTGCACGAAGAGTCATTCCGTGCCATGATTTGATTATATTTGCACGAAGGGTCATTCCGTGCCATGAAATGAGAGTTATGTGAGGAAAAGCACGAAGGGTGATGCCGTGCATTTTATTTGATTGCTTTGGAAGGATGAGAGTAAAAGCACGAAGGTTGATGCCGTGCAACCGTTGAATTTCTTATTTTTTTTAAATTATTGTTGTGCCCTGTTTCTTATTTAAGTTGGTGACTTTTATATCCGGATTGTACTCTCCCATAGTATGCTTCCCTCCCTTCTAACTGTTTAGTTTTGGTATTCTTCCCTTTTATTGCACATGTATATATTGAACTTCACAGGTTGATTTGGTAGTCTTGTCTAGCTTCGTCACTACTTCACCGGAGTTAGGCTAGGCACTTATCAACACATGGGGTCGGTTGAGCTGATGCTACACTTCTGTGCTCTTTTGCACAGATCACGGTACCGGAGCAACTTTTGGATCACAGCAGTAGTATACTGATCGGGAGCTGTCTTCAGTCCAGGAACTTTCGAGGTAGCCTAGCCGACGTCCGCAGGCCGGAGTTCCTTCCTGTTTTATTCAGTTTGTTATCACTTGTATCGAAACAAACAGTATCGTACTTTGTTCAGACTTTGTATGTAGTACTCTATAGACGTTCGTGAGTTAGTGACTCCAGTCTTGGGTAGAGGTTGAAGTGGTATTTCCGTATTTTGTTCTAGTTTAATTATATTTAAAACTTCCGCTTTACTTATAAAATTCTTCATTGTTGTTAATTTTGTCGATACTTGCTAAAAGAGGTAATTGATGAATGGCTTGCCTAGCTCCTATCAGTAGGCGCCATCACGACTTCCGAGGGTGGGAAATCCGGGTCGTGACATTCCGTAATAGATTTTTTCCTTTCCATACATGGACCATTTTATATAATGTAATGTAGCAAATTATAAATCTTTATATTCTGATGAAATAAAATACTATATTTTATGAAAAAATCATAATGTATGTTTGTGATATATATACATTATAAATCATATATTTTTAGGATGATTCATGCATATATGAATATGTTATTTATATACGTCTTTATATTTAAATATATATCATTGATCCATTTCATAACATTTTTTTTTCTTTTTATACACGGACCTTTTTATTCAACTTAATCCTAGCAAAATTATATATCTGTATATTCCAATGAAATAAAATATATATATATTTTAAAAAATATAATGTAAGTTTGTGGCATATTATAAATCATGTATTTTTAGGAAAAATATGTATACATGCATATGTTATTTATACACTTATTTATATTTAAATAGATATTATTAATATGCCATTTATATTTTGCACTAATATAACATGCAAATTTGTATAAATTATCCGCATATAAATAGTATATGTGACATATTTATTTTCTTCTATATACATATTAATGGCATATTAATATTTTAGATTAAATTGTATGTAAGGTATATGCTAGCAATATACTTTGAATAATATCAATAGAATAATGTATTATGATGTATATATATAGGTTATATGTGGTGTAAATACATACACCACATATGTGGTTGTATGTAAGGTATATGCTAGCAATACATACACCACATATAGGTTATATGTGGTTGTATGTAAGATATATGCTAGAAATATACTTTGAATAATATCAATACAATAATGTATTATGATGTATATATATAAGTTATATGTGGTATAAATACACACACACACAAACATATATTGATGGAATATTTATATTGTAAATTATTACAATATAATATACTTGAAATATATTAAAGATATATTTTGAGTTAAAGTAAAAATTGTACAGAAAAAAGTTTAAAACTCAAAAAGAAAAAAATATTAAAATTCTCATTGTGCAGAGGGAATTATTTTTGAGATATTCTGCTTTCAGAATCTTTGATATTTGGGTAAGTGTTATTTATGGAAGAGAAAAAGAAATTATGGAAGAATGGGGGAAAAGGAAATGCAGTAAAAAGTGTATTGTAACTGCATATTCAACATCATATTCCACTCGTGCCAAACAAAATACCATAGCAACGCTTATAATGAGTGGTTGCGCCCTTCCGATATTACCACCCCCTAAATCCGACATAGGCAAATTTGCCGTAAAACTAGTCGATCAGCGGTGCCGTCGATAGTTCCGCGCCTTTCCCTCTTGAGTTGTCCACTCAAGGGTACCAGTCTAAAACCCCATAAAAACCATTTCTCTTTAATTTATGCATGCATCATGGTCAAACCTAGCCGAGTCAGTTATGTTGTCCGCATAATGACTCTTTAAGATAGCCTTGTCCAAAGTCCACTAGGTTTCCCTGAAACCCAAACGGGCGTTATCACGCTCTGTGCATTTATTTGGAGGACTAAATGCTTGTTATGCTAATTGTTGATATTAAATAGTCGAGTCTGGTGGGGGTGATGGCCTAACCTTTTGTCTTGCAGAAAATGAGGCACGAAGTCCCCAGATTCGGTATGGTCACCAATATCTACCCCAAATTGCTAAGCTGGTGGGAAGATCTTCATTCCAGCGATCAGGCCCTTGTCAGGAAATATCTAGGAAACCTACCGTCTCTCCTAGAAATTCAACCCGACAACAAATTCATAGAAGCTGCCACTCTATTATGGGATTACGATAGGTCGATGTTCTGCTTTGGAAACATTGAGATAGCACCTTTTCTTGAGGAAATAGGAGGACTGGCTGGAATACCGTGGGAAATTCCGGGTTTGTTGACGCCGAAAAACCGCAAAGGTAGGTGTTTTCTCAAAATGATGGGTCTAAAGAAGAATCCTGATTTAACATGTTTGAAGGAGTCGTACATTCCTTTTGACTACTTGTACGAGAGGTATGGTCACAGCAAATCTTACCGTACTTATCCTGACGAGTTTGCCCTTACATCATTAGGGCATATCTATCGAAGGGTCTTTGTTTTCATGTTCTGTTTCTTGGGGATGATAGTGTTTCCAATGAAGAAAGCAAGAATCCATACCAGACTAGCTATGGTCACCAAAACTCTAATGGAAGGAATTAACGGATAACCATTCAGTCTCGTGCCAATGATCATTGCATAAATATACCGAACCCAAGAAAGGAGTCAACAGGGAGCCAAGCATTTCGAGGGTTGTAATCTGCTACTTCAACTTTGGCTCATGGAACATCTCCAAAAGGGTGAATACTGACAAGAAATCCATCATAGAGACTGGGACGATCATATCGCCTTTCGTCACCCAAAGCGAATGAATTACATGCCTAACATGTTTGCCCAACCAGACAGCGCTAGAGAATGGGTCGAATTCTTTGATAATCTGACTGAGGACCGAGTGCAATGGATGTTTGAGTGGTTCCCTACTGAAGAATTCATCGTTTGATCTAGGGATGCGCCATTCCTGATACTGATCGGTTTGAGGGGGACCTACCCTTATGTCCCTCTCCGAGTTATGAGACATGCTGGTAGGAAGCAGGTTATACCAAGGGTTGACAAGATGAGTCACTTTCGGGCTGACTTCCAGAATGACGATAGTCCATAAAGGTGCAAGGCTCAGCATATGTGGCACTGCAAAATTGTATTGGGAAAAGACACCATCGAACCAGATCGCTACCATGGTGGTTATATCCCACATTATTTAGGCTGGCTGGAGGACAATCACAATGGTTTGGGTCAACCTGGGTTTGTTCGAGGTCACAGGATCATTGATGAAACAGGTCAAGTACAACCAACTGCGCAAGAAGATTCGGGAATGTGAAAGTGAGAACCGTGAGATACAAGAAGCCAATCAAAAACTAATTGAAGAGTGGAAGGATATGGCTGTCAGCGCCAACAAACGACTGGTCTGCTTGGAGCGGGGTATAGTGGAACTGGAAAAGAAGTTTCTAAAAAGGGACAAAGACTGCCGAGTTGCTGAAGGGAATGAAGGAGGACATCTGGCTAGAGCTTACCGGCTGCTAGGATTGCGCGAGATGGGAGAGCTGTTCGAGGGAGATAACACTTCCAAGTATGGGGAAGGTCCTTCTGGGGCCAAATAGATAGGAGCTTTTCCTTTTTGCTTTGAGAAATGTAATAAGGCCTATAACCACTAGTGACATTTTTATTTCCTGTTATTTAGTATCGTTTTGGGATTCGTCTACCTTTTTATCAATAAAATGAGGCATTATGCATTCTAAGTTCTCCAAATTTACTTGTCGCTAGGCCTACCTCAGTCACAACGAGGTCCCTAAAATTAGGACACGCTTTATATTTCCTGCACTACGTGTTTAAATATTGCAACATCTTTTCTTGTAATCCTTACTAACTTGTCACCTTTTATTTTAATTTTTGTGTATTCCCCTCCCCAAAGGTTAGTTCGTGAACTCTAGCAACATCGGCATTTTTTACAAGATCCAGGGGCCCTCCACCTACTCCTCCTCCTAGTCTTGTCAGGCACAAAAGCAAAAGAAGAATGGAAGATTCAAACAACTCAGCTGAATGGGGAGGTCACTCGTAGTGCTATGGTCCCAAGGAAAATACCACTCAGATAGAACAAAAACTACTGAAATTCCAAGAAGAGCTTGATCAAGTCCATAATTTGGCAAGTCTGTCATTTTCCCTAACCGCTCCAGAAGTTACCTTCCCAAATACTCAGAATCCCATACCTCCACCAAACATCCCAGAGCAACCCGCTCCTCACCATCACTGCAATACTTGCCACACCCCCAACAACACACCGTTGCTCATCCCGGAACCGTTGAACTCTACAAATGACCATTGCGACACCCAACACAACGTCCCCATCTATGTGGAGACCGTGCCACACTCCACCCAATCTATTTCAAGCACACCCGAGTCCAATGATAAGGACTTGCTTATCAGAAATCTGGCCGAAGAGCTTAAGAAGTTGACCACCAGAATTCAAGGCGTTGAATGTAGTAAGGGAATTGAGGGGCTAAACTATGAAAATTTATGCATACAGCCCAATGTCGAACTGCCCGAGGGGTACAAACCTCCCAAGTTTGAAATGTTTGATGGTATAGGGTATCCCATGGTTCACTTGAGAACATACTGCGATAAGCTAGTTGGAGTAGGAAGAGACGAGAAAATATACATGAAGCTTTTCACAAGAAGCCTGAAAGGAGATGCTTTGCCTTGGTACATTAGCCAAGACCCAAAGAAGTGGTCGAACTGGGTAAGTATGGCGTCTGACTTCATGGACAGATTCAGCTTTAATATGGAAAATGCACTGGATGTGTTTTACATTCAGAAACTAAAGAAGAAACCCACAGAAGCATTCCGCGAGTATGCCACTCGTTGGAGATCAGAGGCTGCTAAGTTTTGACCTACTTTAGGGGAAGAACAGATGAACAAGTTTTTCGTCCGGACTCAGGATCCGCAATACTATGAAAGACTGATGTTGATCGAAAACCATAAATTTTCTGACATCATCAAGCTAGGAGAAAGGATTGAGGAAGGTATCAAGAGTGGTATGGTTACGAACTTTGAAGCCTTGCAAGCTACCAATAAGGCTCTACAGTCTGGTGGTACGTCCAAGAAAAAGGATGTAGGCGCCATAATGGTTGCACAGAGAACCAAATCACCTGTCAAATACCAAACTTATCCAATACCTCCACTTACATATCAGCCCACTCCAAATTTCCAAATACCCACACCTTCCTACCAAACTCCACCACCTACTTATCTGTCGCCTCCACCTCCTACATATAAACCTACTTTACCCAGATATTCCCAACCCGCACACTTCTACCAAGCCTACAACACTCAACCATCCCGCTATCAATCACCTCCCACTCGCCAAAACTTTCTTATACCTCGACCAAATTTTGACCGCAGACCTCCCAAACAGTATTCCGCCATTGCCGAACCAATCGACCAGCTGTATGAAAGACTCAAAGCCACTGGTTATGTCACCACTATCCATGCTATAACCCATGAAAACCCTTCCTAATAGGTCAACCCGAATAAAACCTGTGCATACCATTCTGGCATGAAAGGTCATACCATTGATGAATGCCGCTCCCTGAAGGATAAGATCCAGGCTTTGATTGACAACAAGATCATCGTGGCAAAGGAGCCTGCTTCAAATGTCCACAATAACCCTCCACCAGACCACAAAGGTGGAAGTGTTCATATGATTGAAATAAAGGATAATTGGGATCCCAAAGAATTAATCGATTTGATCACAGAAGGCGACAATCCAAAGAAACCAACAGTCACCCTTAATCCGTTGTAGTCTATATTCAGCCTTCTGAAGATGACGAGGTGAACGTGTCCATACCACTTGAGTTTGAAACACCAGTCTCTGCAAAGCCGCCAACACCAATTGAGGTCGAGTTTGGGTCCCCAAAGGCGCCTGAGCCATTTGAAGTTGTTGTATTACCTTCTAAAGCAAGGGTGCCCATTCCAGTAGCAATGATAGCCGTAACAACATTCCACACAAAAGCCATACCATAGGACTACATAGCCGAGGCAAGAAGGAAGGGGAAAGCCAAGTTTGGGGAAGCAGTTGCGGCACAGGGTATGATAAGAACCGACAGGGTTTATACCTCAGAACACCTGGCTGAATTGAGTAAGCAGACCTCTGGTCAGTAAGCCATTACTGAAATTGGTGCCGATTATCTCTGGAGAAAGATACAAGCAAAGGAATACTCAATCATTGATCAACTGAACAAAACACCGGCGTAGATTTCTATCCTCGCTTTGCTACAGAGTTACAATGCACACAAGAATGCCTGGTTAAGAGTGCTGAGTGAGGCATATGTACCAAGCAACATCACCGGAGGATAAATGGCAAACATGGTAGGTTAGGTATTGGAAAGTCACAAAATCACTTTCCACGAAGATAAGCTGCCACCGGAGAGATTGAGTCACAATAAGGCATTGCACATCACCGTGAAGTGCGAAGATTATTTTATCACCCGGATCCTGGTCGATGGGGGGTCCTGTCTTAACATTTGTCCGTTGGTAACATTCAGAATATTAGGAAAAGGGCTGCATGAAATCAAGGATGGGGCCATCAACATTAAGGCTTTTGACGGTTCTCAAAGGTCCACTATTGAGGAGATTAGCTTATGTTTGAAAATGGGACCCATTTGGTTTGATGTTGATTTTCAAGTGATAGACGTGCCGGCATCCTACAATCTATTATCTATTGTTGGGGTGACCATGGATTCATGCTGCTGGGGCCGTGGCATTAACACTACATCAGGCAGTAAAATTTAAGTGGAATCACCAGGAGGTGATCATTCACGGCGACGGTAGCAATCCCACATATAGTCGCCAGACCATTCCAGCAATTGGAGGAAGAAGAAGGATAAGTGGGGAAACTTACCACCATATCGAACGAGTCAACACCGTCGATAAGGATAAGTGGTGGGACAACAAAATTTAAAGCATATTGAACTGGAGCGGATATGAACCTGGCAAGGGACTTGGGAAGAATCTCCAAGGAATCGCTAAGCCCATCAGGCTCAAAAAACACGGCACCACCATCGGATTGGGATATGAATATACCTGGAGAGAATTCAAGGAATGGTCGCCACCCTGGCATGGTCCTTACTATCCATTGGAGAAGCCGATACCCCATTTGGAGCAGACCTTCCAGCCAGCCGAGGTTATCTACAGGTCATAAGAAGAGGAAGCACTAGTAGCAATGAGGAACTTGTTCCTAGAAGATGATGACATGGATTGCTGTGTTATTTTTTAGGAGGAGGGGGAGGAAGTCCCTTCCATACAGGCTGTAAGTGGAGGAGCACGTCTCAATAACTGGACCGTCAGAACCACCAGAGCCCGATGTGACTCGGGGTAGCAAGGCTGAACAAGCACCATGCACTATTTATTTTTACTAGTTTACTTTCCTTTCGCATATTTGTTTTTGCAAGAAGAGCTCCAATGTTTAAAACATTTACGGAATTTATCAAAAGCACTTCAGTTTTCTTATAAATCTTACTCTTATTCTTTTCTCTCATTACTTTACTTATACAGCATTACTGTTACTTATCTTGATGAACTAATGATTGTGACATGCAACTAGACAACGCAACAAACGGACATAGATTCAGAGGAAGATGATACACCGGGAGATATTGTTAAGAAAGTTGAGAATTTCGAGAATAGACCTAAGTCCAACTTGGATGAGACTGAGATCGTTAACTTGGGAGATGCAAAAAACATCAAAGAAACACGAATCAACGTTCATTTGTCATCGTCAGAAAAGAAAGAATATATGGAGTTTCTAAGAGAGTATGAGGACATATTTGCCTGGTCGTACGATGACATGACTGGTCTGAGCACATCCATTGTGGCTCACAAATTATCGACTAATCCGGCCTGTCCACCAGTAAAGCATAAGCTCAGAAAGTTCAAGCTAGATATGAGTTTGAAAATAAAGGAAGAGGTCACTAAACAGGTCAAAGCTAAGGTTCTCAGGGTAGTAGAGTATCCGACATGGTTAGCCAACATTGTGCTAGTACCGAAGAAGGATAGGAAGGTCAGAGAATGTGTTGACTATCGGGATATCAATCGGGCTAGTCCAAAAGACAACTTCCCCTTGCCAAATATACACATCTTGATTGACAACTGCCCCAACATGAGCTGCAGTCATTCGTTGATTGTTTTGCTGGGTACCATCAGATATGGATGGATGAAGAGGATGCTGAGAAAACAACTTTCATTATGCCTTGGGGGTATATTACTACAAGATGATGCCGTTTGGGTTAAAGAATGCAGGGGCCACCTACATGAGGGCCATGACCACCATTTTCCATGACATGATACACAAGGAGATCGAAGTGTATGTAGACGACGTCATCATTAAGTCCAAGAAAGCCGCTGATCACATGGAAGATTTAAGGAAATTTTTCAATAGACTGAGAAAGTACAACCTAAAGTTGAATCCTACAAAATGTGCATTCGGGGTTCCAGCTGGAAAATTGCTTGGTTTCATTATGAGTCGCCGAGGGATAGAATTGGACCCATCAAAGGTCAAACCTATTTCAAGAATTTCCACCTCCAAAGAACAAGAAAGAAGTAATGAGTTTCTTGGGGAGACTTAACTACATCAGCCGGTTCATAGCACAATCTACTGTCATCTGTGAGCCAATCTTTAAGATACTGAAGAAGGACACCGCTACCAAATGGACCGATGACTGCCAAAGGGCCTTCGATAGAATCAAGGAGTACTTGTCAACACCGCCAGTTTTGGTCCCGCCCGAGCCAGGTAGACTATTAATACTCTACCTTACGATATTGGATGGAGCATTCAGATGTGTTCTAGGGCAACATGATGAAATAGGGAGGAAGGAGTAGTCCATCTATTATCTCAGTAAGAAGTTCACCCCATACGAGGCCCAATATTCTCTATTGGAACACACCTGTTGTGCTCTGACTTGGGTAGATCAGAAGTTGAGGCACTATTTCTGTGCTTATACTACGTATCTCATATCAATGATGGATCCTTTAAAGTACATCTTCCAGAAGCCCATGCCCACTGTCAAGCTATCCAAGTGGCAAATCCCGTTGAGTGAATTTGACATTGTCTACGTGACTCAGAAGGCAATGAAGGGACAAGCACTAGCAGACCACCTTGCGGAAAATCCTGTGGACGGAGAATACGACCCCCTGAAGACGTATGTTCCTGATGAGCAGGTATCATTTGTAGGAGAAGACATTGCAGAATGCTACGATGGTTAGAGGATGTTTTTCGATGGTGCAACAAATTTCAAAGAAGTTGGCATAGGAGCAGTCCTAGTGTTAAAAACCGGGCAGTATTATCTGGTATTTGCCAATCTCAGGTTCCCCTGCACTAACAATATGGCCGAGTACGAAGCCTACATCTTAGAGATCAAGATGGCCATTGACATGAACATCCAAGAGTTACTAGTAATCAGACATTCAGACTTGCTTATACATCAGGTCCGAGAAGAATTGGCGACCAAGAATTCCAAAATACTCTCTTACCTACATCATGTACGGGAACTGAGAAAGAGGTTCACAAAGACAAAATTCCAGCATGTTCCCAGAGTCCAGAATGAGTTTGCCGATGCATTAGCTACCCTATCGTCCATGATACAATATCCAGATACGAACTTCATTGATCTTATTCCTGTGAAAATCCATAATCAGCTAGTTTATTGCGCTCATGTCAAAGAAGAAGTGGATGGAAAACCTTGGTTTCACGACATCAAGGAATATTTGGCAAAAGGAGAATATCCAAAGCTTGCAAACACTACTCAGAAGCGCACACTTCGAAGATTGTCTAACAATTTTTTTCACAGCGGAGGAATCCTGTATAGGAGGACTCCGGATTTGGGTTTTCTAAGGTGTGTTGATGCAAAGGAAGCATGTAAACTACTAGAAGAAATCCATGCTGGGACCTGTGGTCCGCATATGAACGGCTTTGTCTTAGCCAAGAAGATACTCCGTGCTGGTTACTTTTGGATGACTATGGAGACAGACTGCATCCAATACGTCCGAAAATTCCACCATTGCCAGATACATGCAGACATGATAAGGGTGCCACCAAATGAGTTTAATGCAACATGCTCACCATGGCCGTTTGCCGCTTGGGGAATGGATGTTATTGGACCAATCGAACCCGCCGCTTCCAACGGGCACAGATTCATCCTAGTGGCAATTGATTACTTTACCAAATGGGTTGAAGCAACATTCTACAAAGCAGTGACTAAGAAGGTTGTGACAGACTTTGTCCGCGACCATATCGTCTGTCGGTTCGGGATTCAAAGTCAATCATTATTGATAATGTCTCCAACCTTAATAGTGACCTCATGAAAGCTATGTGTGAAACCTTCAAGATCAAACACTAGAATTCCACAGCTTACAGAACTCAGATGAATGGAGCAGTAGAAGCCGCTAATAAGAACATTAAGAAGATACTGAGGAAAATGGTAGAGAAGCATAAGCAGTGACACGATAAGTTATCATTTTCTCTATTGGGGGTATCACACCATAGTCCGCACATCAACTGGTGCAACTCCCTACATGCTGGTTTATGGTATATAAGCGGTCATTCCCGCCGAGGTAGAAATTCCCTCCCTGAGGATCATATAGGAAGGATAGCTCGATGATGTAGAATGGGTAAAGAGTCGTTACGAGCAGTTGGCTCTTATAGATGGAAAGAGAATGAATGCAGTTTACCATGGTCAGATTTATCAGAACAGAATGTCCAGAGCTTTCAACAAGAGGGTCAAGCCAAGACGGCTCACACCGGGGCAGCTACTGTTAAAGAAGATTTTTCCACATCAAGATGAAGCCAAAGGGAAGTTCTCTCCCAACTGGCAAGGCCCATATATGGTTCACAGGGTTCTAATAGTAGGAGCCCTCATACTCGCAAAAATGGACGGAGAAGTTTGACTAGAGCCGATAAGTTTAGATGTAGTCAAATGATACTATGTGTAATCTTATATTTTCCTACATGATGTAATTTGAACTACATCTGACCTGATTCCCGTTTAAGAGGGGATACGTAGGTAGCCTTATGGGTTCGGTCACAATTCAATAAAATTTTTATTTCCCTCGCAATTGGAAACTGGGACAGAATTTTGAGGAGGACCCTCAAAATTCCGAAGTAACTTCAGTCGATCATCACAAGTAACCGTCGAAAGTAGTAGCCCAGTAAACTAGGGCAGAATTTTGAGGAGGACCCTCAAAATTCCGTAATGAGAGAGGTTGCAATGTCCTGAGCCACGTCACAATCATCGGTTCATCTAAAAACTATTTCTTATATATACTTACTTCATATCCTTTAACGAAACTCATGCATATTTACTATTAAAATCTCTTTGTTCAGCAACACTACCCCTATGATACATACCGTGTCATCAGATCAGAGCTGAGCAGGTCAAACAAAGTCAGCGGGGACACAAACTAACCTTTCCCCTTTACAAAACTCACAATTTTTCTTTGGATGCAGATACCTAAGTCGCAAAATAATATATTATACGCTCATACTATTCAGGAATACAACCCTCTGAATTATCACTTCACAATTGCTATTCGCATGCTATATCCCCAGCAGCCATAATATCGCAATCAGCTACCAGCTCTCAGCTAAGAATGTTTTATCATTTTTTTGCCTTTTATCCCTTGTATAAAGCTACTATTCTACCTTTCGAGGTTAAGCTCTACCTTCATCTACATTTCCTACATTGCATAAGGCTACCATTCTGCCTGCTGAGACTAAGCTCTGTCTCCATCTACATTTCCTGCATTGCATAATGCTACCATTCTACCTTCCGAGGTTAAACTCTACCTCCATCTGCATTCCTTGCATTGCATAAGGCTACTATTCTGCCTTCTGAGACTAAGCCCTGTCTCCATCTGCATTTCTTGCATTGCATAAGGCTACTGTTCTGCCTTTCGAGGTTAAGCTCTACCTCCATCTGCATTCCTTACATTGCATAAGGCTACTATTTTGCCTTCTAAGACTAAGCTCTGTCTCCATCTGCGTTGGCTAAAAATCATCACTTCATCCTGCATCGACTGAAAGATCGCCATTTTATTTAAATTTTTGCATGGCTGAAAGATCGCCACTTTTACTTACATTTTGCATGGCTGAAAGATCGCCATTTTATTTAAATTTTTGCATGGCTGAAAGATCGCCACCTTTACTTACATTTTGCATGGCTGAAATAGCGCCACCTTCATTTAAATCTTGCATGGCTAAAAGATCAGCACCTTTACTTACATTTTGTATGGCTGAAATAGCGCCACCTTCATTTAAATCTTGCATGGCTGAAATATCGCCACCTTTATTTTATGTTTTGCATGGCTGAAATAGCGCCACCTTAATTTAAATCTTGCATGGATGAAGGATCGCCACCTTTATTTTACGTTTTGCATGGCTGAAATAGCGCCACCTTTAGTTATGTCTTGCCTCGGCTGAAATATCGCCACTTTATTTACGTTTTCATGGGCTAAAAGATCGCCACCTATTGCATTTCATGGACTGAAAGATCGCCACCTATTGCATTTCATAGGCTGAAAGACCGCCAAATTGTCCAAAGGCGTCATTGTTCGGAGGCACCATTCACATAGCCCAAGAAAGCAATGCCATGGCCTAAGGACCACTTTTATATTTTGCATATCTGCCCCAGTTTGATAATCTTCCTTGTATCATGCCTCTTTGCCATTAATGACATTTCCTGTCCCTGTTTCACATCAAAGAAAAGTTTGGTCAGTTTAAAACGTGGTGGTTGGTTGTGATACTCCTGCTGGGATGGTTTTTCCTTTTCTCCTTCCCTGCTCTGCGTTCCATTACACTATCAAAACTTGCTGGGGATGATATTATTTGCTGGGGATGATATTCCTGCTGGTCTTAGAACGACTTGCCCTGCTTTGTGTCGTCTGGCCATCTTGAAACTTGGCCGATAACTTCCGCCCTTCTTGACGACTCCTTATTCACAAACCTCTCACCGTTGTTTTCCACTTTTATCCTCTTATCTGACCCCGTATCTTTTCCATGATAGCTGGTTCCCTGGAAGATTTTGCAATGTTTTGCTGATAAACCACTTTCTTCGTTCATCCGTGTAACTGAAAATACCCTTTTCTGCTGGGGATGTCCCTCTTCTTTTGTGGCATAGCTCGGGAACGAGCATTTCCCCGACCTTTGATTCTCATATGAATTTCCCAAATCATGCCCATCGCTCTCCGCGTTGGTTTTTCTTGATTTGTCCATGGACCTTGGCTTTGAGGTCTATAACATTTAATTTCTGCGGGGGATATCCCTCTTGACACTGGTCTATCCCTTTGTCAATCTCCTCTTGCTGGGGATATCCTTCTTGACACTGGCCTTGCGCTTGTTCCTTTCTGACTTATACCACTTGGATGTACTAGTCAGATCTCGTCTTGCATAATTGGAAAGCTGATGGCAGATTTTGAAGTCATTTCTCACTTGTTTTGACCAAACAGACTCTGTTAGGGAATTTTTCGATGAAAGGAGAAAGATAAAAGAAAAAAAATAAAAGACAAAGGAAAAAGATGACTCTCTAACAAGAAAAACTATACATAAAAAAAACCTATCAAACTCGGGCACCAACTCTACTGGTCATGACATGCACAAATGGCCTATCCTCCGTCGTTAATCACCTTTCACAATTTCTGTCTGGTGATTTCCATCTGATTCTCACCCTTATTCGACTTGTAGTGCCCGAAGATTTTCACTATCAAGTCTCTCTCATTTTGATTTCTCTCAGCTTACAATCGCCTCATGGTGCCTGTGAAGGTTTTCACCCCTAAGACTCTCTCGTTTGTATTACTTTTCACCTGGGGATTGGGGTGTTACCGCTAAAACTCTCTCATATTTCTTTTCTGCTGGGGATCAGAGTGTTATGTTCACCGGTAAGACTCTCTCACTTGTCTGACTTGGCATCTTTTGAAGACTGATCAGAAGGTCTTTCTTTGGACCGTAATGTGGGATTCTGGATAGGTTAGAAAGAAAAGGTTTTTTTTTTAAATTTTTTTTAAAGGCTCAAAACAAATCGATTTGGGTTTAAAATTGCAACCTTCGGAGTTAGATTTATTTACAACAAACGCAACCTTTGCCCCAGTTTCTTGCTTGGGGGTTTTTGATTTTTAGTTACACTATGACCGAGCTGTGAAGCGCCTACATATCCTTTTTGAGGAATCAGGTCAAACGTAGTTCCCAATTCCTTTGTTTTCCTTTTCACTTATTGCATTTCTTTTTTTTAATATTTCTTTTTTTTCTTTTGTTGTTTTTGTTTTTTTCCCTCATGTTTGTGTTTCTAATCTTTGCTACTGATTCCGAAAGAGGGATATGAAAGAAAACAAATAAGGCTCAAAGGGTTAACGAAGGATAAAGTGTTTAGATAGTAGAATAAAATGCCTCCGTCATTCCAATATTCAAAACATGCCAAGTGCAAACAACACTTTTAAACATTTGCGACATCTTCTGATTGTGCCAGACTTGATAACCATATCGACACCTTCGCCCTTTCATTTGTCATTTTTAAATCACCATTGGGCAACACTCTCATTTTTATTACCATGAATGACCCCCATCAATTCGGCCAACTTGCCTTTAACGGTTTTCTTTTTACTTTCCCCAGTTTCACATGGATCGGGCCTCAAACCGTTCTTATTTCCTTTAAATGTCCCGATCACCTCCCAATGGTTTTATGATTAACTTTTAAGATTAGGCCCAAACTGTGTGCGCATGTCATGTCACTAGAATCGGCATTTGAATAAAAGACACAACAAAAGGATAAAAGAACTAAACAAAGAAGATGACTGGAAATAATAAAAGACCGAAATTTGCATTAGACTAACGGTGAAACGGTTCGAATAATCAAAACAAACAAAACAAAGCAGGGTACAATCCTGAAACAAAACCTGGACAAAACTAAGTAAACCCCTATGACAAAATGGAAGGACACAAGACAATACCCGGATCAAAACCCTAGAATAAACTAGACAAACAGAAATGACCACAAAATAAACCACCAACAGCTCTACTCCGGCTGACCAAGGAACGGAGCGTCTTCTCCTATTACCAAACACCGCATATTTGCCACTGAGACTCACATCTTCAACATCTTCAGCTTTAGTCAATATCCCAAGAGGATTCACACACTCTTCACTACCATCGTCGATCGCAATCGCTCTTTCGTGAATCATTCTTTCTATTTCTCTTTTCAACGAACGACAGCTATCAATGTTGTGCCCCCGGACATTGGAGTGGTATGCGCATTGTGCAGTAGGATCAAAGTTTCTTGCACGTCAGTCTGGAGTATATCCGGGGAGTGGCTCAATCAGGCCAGCATACTTTAGCCTTTCAAATAGACTTGCATAAGATTCTCCGATAGGGGTGAGGGACTTTTCTCGTTTCAGCAACCTCTCATTCCTAAATGCCTGATTTGGCCTAAAACCTGATCCAGGAGGCTTTCGGTATGCTCGAGGGGATGGATGGGCATTTTGTGGAGCTGGGTATTTGGAAAGTGAGGTATGATTTTGGGGGTCCCGTGGAGAGAAGTAGTGTTGGTGAGGGGAGTAGCGTTGGGAAAATATAGCTGGGGGATGAGTGATGGAGCTACTCGGGTGGCTGGGAAAGCTGTGATAGGCGGGTAGATATGGAGAGTGTGGGGGATCATCTGGCATTGTGTTCGGTGTTCGGGTAAGGACTGAGTCCAAGAAGCTAGGTGGTGGTGGGGGTGGTGCTTTCCCAGCAATCCATGCCCGATACATGCCTGCCACATACTGTCTTAACATTTTCACTTATTCTGCCAACCCGTTGTTCTGTTCAACCAGCTGTTTTCGGGTATCAGAACCAACCGACTCACTTCTGTTGTTCTCTGCCATTGTCTTTTGACTTTTTGTGTTGCAGGGAAGAGTTACCACTTCAAACCACAACCAACCACCCTTCTGGTATAAACATAACAAAATGAAGCCATCACGGTCAGCGTTAGGGCATTTGACAGATAGGTAAACACATAGCAGGGATGCAATGCACCTAGGCAGTTAACCCTTTCTATCATGCATTTGCTTCAGTTACATGCGTCATTCCGGCTTCTTATAATTGTGCTCCTTTTGAAATGCCTCCCCAAATTTCCCTTTATTTTCTTTATTTCTTTCTTTTTATTTTTTTTTCTATTTTTCCTTTTTCTTTTTAGTGGTGGTCGAATCTTATGTGGATTGCCTACGTATCATGTCCCCGCATGAATCAAACCTTACGTAGTTTGGGCAGATAAAAAGTAGACAATAACAAGACATGTTTTCTGGATTTTCGATTTTTATAACAAAACCAACTTTGATTACACAACTTAAACTAACAGACTCTGACGAAGACCGAAATACAGACTCGACCCATATGTTCTAATCCACAGAAATACAAACTTTAAAACAAACTGACAGATTCCTTCCATGCATGCCGATTTTTAGCCAAATGGCTGTTTTTGCAAGCGTGTCCCCTTCCCAATTTCACATGAATTTTGAGGCCGGGGAGGATTATTTTATGACACTTCTCAAACTTATCCGTTCTTTTACAAAAATAGCCTTTCGAAAACTGAAAGATACCCTAAGGCTATCTCGGTAAGAACGGTTTAAAACACCGCCGAAGCTGGCTTGGCTTATTTTGACCGAAAATCTGAACGACATTCACTTGCCTATTTACTCTTTTTCTTGTTTTTCAAATTAAAATAAAAGACCTGGTTTTGCAAACACGGCCTTTCAGCACCACGGTGACGAAGATTTTAAGGCTGTGTGGGTCAACTGGCCAAAATCTAAAAAATGACCAAAGGTGGCTGTTTATGCAAAATTAGCCTTCCGGCGTCCTGATAACTATGAACTGTACATGTTTTGTACCCCTTCTTACCTGAGCTTTGTGCATAAATTGCTCCAGATTAGTCCTGAATTGCTTACAAGTTGCACTTGATTGCAGGTTTGAGCGACTAGATGATGAATATCACAAATCGGCTAAAAAAGGAGTGAAATCTGCCAAGCGACAAAAGATGATTGAAAGTGGGAAATAGGAGACCTGTGCTGACCGCACTGTTTTGATGTGCAGCCGCACAGGAAGGTTCTGAAAGCTACCAAGTTCAAGCTTAACCTGTGCGGTCCGCACTGCTTTGCCACGCGGCCGCGCAGGAAAGTTCAGAGAATCAGCAAAAGTGAAGAAAATCCACGCGGACCACATCCATTTCCACGCGGTCCGCAATGATGAGAGATCAAAGGCTCAGTAACTCAAGGCAAAGTCCCACGTGGCCGCACACCAAATCAATACGGTCCACGTGGGTAAAAGTTCAGAGAGTCAAAATGGGACAAAATTCTACTGTGCGGCCGCGCACCATTTCCACGCGGTCCGCATGACTCAACCTGTGCGGCCGCGCACCATTTCCACGCGGTCCGCTTGGCTCAACCTATGCGGCCGCGTGACATTTCTATACGGTCCGCATCCCCAAGTCCAGAAGCACAGATCTAAAGACCAGTTGCCCTACGCGGCCGCATGTCATTTCTATGCGGTCCGCGCCAGAACCTCAGGGGTATTTTTGTCTGGTTTTTCCTGTGTAGTATAAATAGAACATTTTACTTTTTTTAGAGTAAGTTTTTGTAATCTGTTTTGAGTAGCTGAGCACGAGACACTTTGTATTAGCCTACTTTAGGCAATTTTCTCTTGTAATTAACATGGATTCAAGTAGATTAAGCTTGTAGTTAACGATTATGTTAATTTCTTCTAGTATTTCTTCTATTTCTACTTCTTCCATGTCTAGCTAAACTCATTAGCTAGGGTTGTGGCTCAACCCTAGTGTGGGTAACTAATGGGTGTTTTTGCTTAATGCTTGGATGATGTTGGGTGTTTGGTATTTGGGTTGATTGTATGTTTTCACTTAGATTTGGTGGTTGCAAACACTAAGTCTAGCTTAGTGGGTCTTGACTCTTCTTGAGAAAGAGAGTCTATGACCTCACAATTAACCCAACAAGGATTTGGGATGGACCCATGAGAATGGTAGTCCCAAGTAACGGGTTAAACCTTGAGAGAGTAATTACCCAACTTGAACCTTAAAGTTGCTTGGGCAAATTAGCCTACCCAATTGGTCTCGAGAGAGTCAATTGGGCAAAATCACTCTCTCTACCGAGAGGTGTGAGAGTGAGTGTTAAAGTGCAACGGTTATCCATATTCCCCTTAATTATCATCCTTGTATTAGAATTCTATACCCGTTAATTAGTCACCTAGGTGAGTGCTATGACCCTAGTGCTTTTCTCTTATTGCATACAACTAGCATCATTACTTAGCAAAATTTAGTTTACAACTGTAGTTGATAGATTTAGTTGATAAACATAAAGACAAACCAAAAATGATAGAAGCAAAATTAGAAGCCAAAACGCATTTCTAGACTTCACAAATACTCGACTCCCAAATCTAGCTCCCTATGGATATTGAACCCGATACCGCTATTGGGTAAAAATAATTAGCGCCCACTCTTCCTAAGGGTTGAGTCTACCGTGATCACTTTTTGGCGCCGTTGCTGGGGAGCTTACGGTGTTGACTATTTGTGTAGCTATTTTTGTGTTTTGCTTCTCTTTCCTTCTTTTTACTAACATTATTTGTGTAAAACCAACAGGTACACATGGCTTTAAACGGGAATGTCCCTCTTGTCAACGTGGTTGCGGGGGAGGAGGTTGATGATGTTGAACAAGAGGAACTCCAGGTACCACAAATGCCACAGAGAGGTAGAAATGCTAATGCAAATCCTAATGATGCAATTCCAGACCCTCCTCCTCCTCCACCAAGAGTTGCTCCAAGGGTCCTTCCTAACCAAGGTTATGCAAGTGCCATAGTTCCTCCCCGAATCCGGGCGGGGAATTTTCAAATCATCAATGTTATATTGACACTTCTCGAACAAAAAGGGTATTTTACGGGTGCCTCCGATCAAAATGCATACAAGCATTTGAAGGGGTTCGTAGATACTTGTTGGGGAAGTAAACAAACCAACGTGTCCGAAGATGCTTTGAGATTGAGGCTTTTCCCGTTCTCTCTTCGGGGTAAAGCACTCGATTGGTTGGAGAGGTTACCGAATAATTCAATCACTACATGGGATGAATTGGCGGACAAGTTCATTGCCAAGTTCTTTTATCCAAGTCATATGACGGCGCTCGGTGATGAGATTTTGGCCTTCAAGCAAGAACCAACGGAGCCTTTGCATGAAATATGGGAGAGGTTTAGAACTTTTGTCAAGGAGTGCCCAAATAATGATATGAATGATGTCATGATTCAACAAACGTTCTATAGAGGCATCAACACAACAAACCAATGCATTGTAAACCAATTGGCGGGTGGAAATTTTATGAAGCTTCCGTACAATGAAGTGTGTGAAGTGTTAGATGAAATGGCCGATACTTCTTCGGCATGGCAAAGTCGGGCACACGTTCCTCACGGTGATCCTAAGGTTATACATTTGCATAAAGAGTTGCATGACCACAACCAAGCCATTGCTGAACTTACAATAACAATGAACCAATTAGCGAAGGTGCAATTGCAACAAGTTCAAAACCCTCGCCAAGTCAATGCTATGAAATGAGTAAGTATGATGAAAAGAAGGCAAAGAGGGCAACAACAACAAGGGAATTGTGACAACTATGATGATGGTAGTGGTTATTAAATATGTCAACAACTACCAAGGAAATAGAGGATACCAAGGTAACCAAAAATGGCGATCTCAAGGGAATTGGAATAATCAACAAGGAGGTGGAAATTGGAATGGGAATAACCAAAACAACAATTGGGGGAATCAAGGTAACAATAGTGGAAATTGGAGGTGGAACAACAACAACAATTGGAACAACAACAATGGTCAAGGGGGGTGGAACAACAATGGTGGTCAAGGTAATCGGGGGCAAGGCTTTCAAAGACCCCCAATGTTTCAACAACCAAACAACCCGCCACCGTATCAATCTCAAGGGTCGAGTTCTTCATGCAATGAATTTGGGAGAATAGAGGTTATGTTTGAACAAATGATGAAGAAGACTCAAGACTCGAATGCGCAGTTGGCTTCACATAACACTTCCATCCGCAACTTGGAAGTGCAACTTGGAAAAATTTCACATATCTTTAAATACTCGCCCAAAGGGTGCACTACCTAGTGACATGGTAGTAAATCCTAAGGGTGGGCACAACAACCATGTGATGGCGGTGACCACACGGAGTGGACGAGGCGGTGATGTGCATGCCTCAAGAGAGAATCAAGCCATGGTGGAGGAAGATGAGTTGCCTAATGATTATATGCCTACGGGGGTTGATGATGTTGTGGAACCAAGTGCAAGAAATGAAGTGAGAATTGACATTCAAGAGGTTGAGGAAGAGACTCAAGAGAACGTGAACCCGTCTAGGGAACATGTTATAGATATACCCGAGCCGGAAGTGCCCAAAGCCAAGGCACCTTTGCCTAGGCCTCCTCCTCCCTACCCTCAACGTTTGGCAAAACAAAAGAATGATAACCAATTTAAGAAATTCATTGAGATGATGAAGAGTTTGACTATCAATGTTCCTTTGGTGGAGGCACTCGAGCAAATGCCAGGGTATGCGAAATTCATGAAAGATTTGGTCACAAAGAAGAGATCAATGGAGTGTGAAACAATCAAAATGAACCATCAGGTGAGCGCAATTGTACACTCCATGGCTCCTAAGCTTGAGGACCCCGGTGCATTCATTATACCATGCACTATTGGAAGCGCCGACTTTCCAAAAGCCCTTTGTGACTTGGGGGCAAGCATCAACTTAATGCCATATTCAGTGTTCAAAACTTTGGGAATTGGGCAACCTCGCCCGACTTCAATGAGGCTCCAAATGGCGGACAGGTCTATGAAGCGGCCTTTGGGTATCATCAACGACGTCCTTGTTCGAGTTGATAAGTTCATATTACTGTCCGACTTCGTGATTCTTGATTGTGAGGTGGACTTTGAAGTCCCAATTATTCTTGGAAGGCCTTTCCTAGCAACAGGGAAGGCTTTGGTTGATGTCGAGGCGGGAGAGTTGACCTTCCGAGTTGGTGATGAAAAGGTAGTGTTCCATGTGTGCAAATCTATGAGGCAACCAAATAGTACCGAAGTTTGCTCGTTTGTTGACATTGTCACGGCGGTGATAGTGGATGACACAAGCGCAATGATCAATGTTGAAGATCCACTTGAAGCGGTGCTTTTAAACATGGAGGCTAATGATGATGCCGGAAGAATTGAATGTGTAAATGCTTTGCATGGTATGGGCTTATACTCTTATGAGCCTAGGAAGTTATCATTGGACCTTGAAAATCGTAAGACCCCTTCAACAAAGCCATCTATTGCGGAGCCGCCGTTGTTGGAGTTGAAACCACTTCCTCCTCACCCCATGTATGAATACTTGGGTCCTAATTTCACTTTTCCTGTTATTCTTTCGTCTTGCTTAACTAACTTGCAGGTGGACACCACTTTGGCGGTTTTACAAAAGTTCAAGCGGGCGATCGGATGGACGTTGGCGGATATTCGGGGTATAAGCCCCGCCTTTTGCATGCATAAGATCATTTTGGAGGAAGATGCAAGGCCATCGCTTGAACACCAAAGAAGACTAAATGAAGCTATGCAAGAGGTAGCCAAGAAGGAGATTATCAAGTGGTTGGATGCCAGTGTGGTTTACCCAATATCGGATAGTTCATGGACCTCCCCGGTCCAATGTGTTCCAAAGAAGGGGGGTATCACGATTGTCACAAATGCAAATAATGAATTGATTCCGACCCGCACGGTCATGGGTTGGAGGGTGTGCATAGATTATAGAAAGCTCAACAAGGTCACTAGGAAGGATCATTTCCCTCTACCATTTTTGCACCAAATGCTTGATCGTTTAGCGGGCCGAGCTTATTATTGCTTCCTTGATGGTTACTCGGGGTATAACCAAATTCTCATTGCCCGGAGGATCAGGAAAAAACTGTATTTACTTGTCCATATGGCACATTCACTTCTCAAGGATGCCTTTTGGACTTTGTAATGCTCCAACGACCTTCCAAAGATGCATGATGGCAATCTTCACCGACATGGTGGAGGACATTCTGGAGGTTTTCATGGACAATTTTAGTGTGGTGGGAGGCTCATTTGAAGAATTCCTAGCGAACTTGGACAAAGTGTTGAAAAGATATGAGGAGACCAATCTTGTACTCAATTGGGAAAAATGTCACTTCATGGTGCAAGAGGGAATTGTCTTGGGGCACCAAATTTCAA